>PVKE010001821.1:71247-92330 GCA_004027555.1 Craseonycteris thonglongyai
CCCCCCCCCCCCCCCCCCCCCCGTCTCTCCCTGTCTGTCTCTCTCTCTGTCAAAAAAACAATAAAAATAGATCTTAAAAAAAAAATTGTAACAGTGGTATTTTGAAAACCAAGTTAAAACAAAAATCTGTAAGCACTTCACATAAAGATTAACTAGGATTTGATCAGTTAACAAAATTGTAAAGACTAAATTAATAAATAATTCTTAGTTTTTCTATATAATATTTAGACATTAAAATAATATATGTAACCAAATGCAAATTATTAAGCAAGACAGTAAAATAAATATAGATGAAACTACAACCTATTTGAAGAACTAGAACAATTTTTATAACATAACATGTGCTGTTTCTTTATCCCAATTCTTGCTTCTCCACTCTGCTCTGTGGTGACCAAGGTTCTAAATTTTACATTTTTTTCCCTATGTTTATGGTTTTATCCCAGATCTGTACATTACTATATGTTATATTGTTTTATCATTATTATTTTTCAAACTTTATAAAAATGGAGTTATGCCATATATAGTCTTTTGAAGCTGATGTTTATTTGTTCACTATGTATTATGTTTCTAAGACTCCTCTATATTGTTGCATTTAGCTATAGTTTATTCATTTTTACTTCTACATAACATTCCATTGTGAAAATACACTGCAGTTACAATGTATAGAAACTATACAATACTCTCTAGGGAAAGTTGCTAAAATTAGAATTGCTAAATCATAGAGTATGTGAAAAGTAAAATTTAGAATATATTGTCAAATAGTGTACCAAGTTACATCACCAGTAGAAATGTGTTCGTGTTCTTGTTATATCATATTTATACCATTACTTAATATTATTGAAATTTTCCCCCTCTAAAATATAATGTACCAGACCGTTTTGTAGAAAATTATTTAAAATTTTTGGATGATAGAAATTAGGGCTCAAAATGAGAGCAGAGATAGGAAGATTCAATATAATAAATATGGTAATCCTCCCTAAAGGTAACTATATAGCTAATAAAATTTGAATAGAAATTTGAACATGTTCAGTATGGAATTTATCAAGATTTAAAACTTTTACATTTAAAGGAATAATTTTAAATGTATAAAAGTGCAAAGGCTCAAGAAAAGGCAAGGCTCAGGAAGGAGAAGGGGAAGGCAAGAGAGAAGGACTTTGGTCAGTGAGGAAAGCTCTATCCTCAGTTTGTCAAAAATAATCAGCAGCATTTTTAAAATATCGTACCTGCCTAAAACTATGTGATACCAGTTGTAGCAAATAAGAACTAGCCAAAAATTTAAGAGGAAGATCTGGGAAATGAGATATCCATAGTGGTTTTAAAGAGCTGTGACACTTTTCTGGACACTTAGAAGTCCTCACAAGTGTATACAATAGACCCAAGAGGGTCCCAGAAGCCTCTGGCTGTCTGTAAATTCATGCAGAAGCAGAAAATGAAAGCCAAAGCAGACTTGTAAACTGCCTGAGCATTAAACATATGAGTCAGCAAACACACGAAGCCACTGGAAGACTGATTAGCTTAAGGCATTTAAGAAATTCCTTATTTTTAAAAGATTTATGTTATTGTTTTGACAGAGAGAAAGAGACAGAGGAAGGTGAGGGCCCAAAGGAGTCCCATGGTTGTTCATTACTAGTTTTTACCATAGTTTCATTTCACACAGGTGAGCATAGGGCTGCACAGGGCAGGAATCAGGCCAGGGGCCTCCTGCATGGGAGGCACACCCCAGTTCAGCAGATGGGTTTATGTAGGCCAGGGCCAGGAATTGATCCTTGGACCCCAGGGCTGCAAGGACGCTCAACCTGCTGAACCATCCCAGCATCCCACCATTTTAGGAAATTTCTGACCAATCACCTCTAAGGTAATGGAGTAAGCACCTCAGAGGCTGCACACTAAAGTAGTTCATGCGTTATCAAATAAGTCCAGGGAAGTCACTAAAAGAACAAACAGACAATAAAAAAAGAAAGAAAGAAAGAAAGCCAAAACAAAATAATGCAACATAAACATTCTGTGGGTAAAGAGAGGACTTTAATAGTTGTTGTATTATACTATATGAAATGTCCAGTTTTCTACAAAAAATTATGAGACATGAGGGAAACAAGAGAGTAAGGTCTTCATATAGAGTGGGGGAAAAAGCAGGTAGTCAAAATTTTCCCTGAGGTAGCTCTAATGCTAAACTTCTTAGACAAACCCTTTAAATCAACTATTATAAATATATTCAAAAATGAAAAGAAAATCATGCCTAAAGAATGAATTGAAAGTATGGCAATAATATTTTACTAAATACAGATAATCAATAAAGCAACAGAAGTTAACTTTTTTCTTTTAAGATTTATTTTATTGTTTTTGACAGAAACAGAGAGAGACAAAGACAGAGAGAAGGGGGAGGGCCCAGAGCAGTCTCCATAATTGTACATCATCAGTTTTTTGACATAGTTTTGTTCCACACAGGTGGGCAGGGGCCATACCAGGCAGGAAGCAGGCTGGGCACCCCCGCATGGGAGGCAGGCCTCCTCGAGCCAGAGGCCCAACAAGAGGGCTAGAACCAAACTGGGAGCCTCCAACATGGGAAGGACACTCCAGTTCAGCATAGGGGTCCACACGGGCCGCAAAATGCGCATTTAAATCCCTGAGCTATCCCAGCTTCTCCATTGTTATTTATTTATTTATTTTA
Organism: Craseonycteris thonglongyai; assembly: GCA_004027555.1. NCBI lineage: Eukaryota > Metazoa > Chordata > Mammalia > Chiroptera > Craseonycteridae > Craseonycteris > Craseonycteris thonglongyai. Next base: position 73,916 of record PVKE010001821.1, read on the forward strand.
AGAAACACATAAAAATTCTGGAGTTGAAAGGCACAATACCTGAAATGAAAAATTAACTGGCTGGAATTAACAGCAGGTTTGAACTTTGAGAAGAAAAAAATCAGCAAACTGAAAACAAGTCAATAAAGATTGTCTAACATAATGAACAGTAAGAAAAAAGAATGAAGAAAAATAAACAGACCGTCAGAGCCCTATGGAACATCATCAAACATACACCAACTTATGCATGATGAGAATCCCTGGAGAGTAAAGAGAAATACTTTTAAATAAATAATTACTGAGAATTTTTTAAATTTGGTAAAAAATATTAATGCACACATTCAAGGAACTCAAAAAATTAAAAGCAGGATAAATCAAAGAGATCCACATCTAGACATACTATAGTCAGTCAAAAGACAAAGACAGAGAATCTGGAAAGCAGCAAGAGGCAAATGACTCATCACAAACATGAAATCCTCAATGAAATTAATAGCTGATTTTTTGTCAAAAACTGTAGAGGCCCAAAGGCAGTTGTATAACATATTCTAAGTGCTGAAAGAAAAAAATGTTAACCAAGAATTTTGGGGAAGCTGGGATGGCTCAGTGGGTTGAGCGCTCATCTTGCATCCCGGGGACCAAGGATTGTATCCCAGCCCCAGCTCATGCGGACCCATATGCTGAACTGGGGTGTGCCCAAAGTTCAGTTCTTGCTGGAGTGAGCTTTCCATGTGGGAAGCCCTGGTTCGGCTCTCACCCCAGGCATGCTTCCCATGTAGGATGTCCCTGGCTTACAGGGGTGTGACTCCCATGCGGGTGGCCCCGGGCCCAGTTCCTGCCCTGTGAGGCCCCAGGCCCACCAATGTAGTGAAACTATATAAAAAACTGATGATGGTGGGAAGCAGGGATGGCTCAGTGGGTTAAGAGTTCACTTTGCAGCCCCGGGGCCCGAGGATCGAATCCCGGCCCCAGCCTGTGTGGACCCATATGCTGAACTGCCCCCAGTTCGGTTCTCACCGGGGTAAGACCCCGGGCCAGTTCCTGCCCTATGCAGCCCCTCGTCCACCTGTGGAATCGAACTATGAGGAAAAACCAATAATGTGCAACTATGGAGACTGTTCTGGGCTCTCCCTCTTCTCTCTGTCTCTGTCTCTGTATCTCTCTCTCTGTGTCAAAAACAATAAAAAATAAATCTAAAAACAAAACAAACAAAAAAAAGAAACTGATGATGTAAAACTATGGAGACCACTCTGGGCCCTCCCCCTTCTTTCTGTTTCTCTCTCTCTCTCTCCATCTCTCTGTCTCTCTCTCTCCATCAATCTGTCAAAAACAATTTTAAAAATTTTATATCTATCAAAACTGTCCTTTAAAAAATGAAGAGGGTGGGAATGTAAACTGGTACAACCACTATGGAAGGCTGTATGGAGATTCCTCAAAAAATTAGGATTGGAATTACCATATGACCCAGCCATCCCTCTACTGGGCATCTACCCAAAAAACCTGAAAACGTTAATCTTTAAAGATGTTTGTACCCGCATGTTCATCGCAGCACTGTTCACAGTGGCCAGAACATGGAAACCAAAATGCCCTTCGATAGATGACTGGATAAAGAAGATGTGGTACATTTACACAATGGAATACTACTCAGTGATAAGAAATGATGAAATACAGTCATTTCTGGCAACATGGATGAAGCTAGAGACCATCTTATTAAGCGAAATAAGTCAGACTGAAAGAATCAGAAAACATATGACCTCACTCATAGGTGAAATATAAAACTGAAAGTTACAAAGACACAGAGACCTATGGACACACTCAATAGCTTGGTGTTTGCCTGAGGGAAGGGGAGGAGGGGGGAAGGAGAGAGGGAGTGGAAGTGGGAGAGGGCACCAGCATTATGGACACACTCAATGGTTGGGTGGTTACCTGGAGAGGGGGGAGGCGGGGTAAGGAAGAGTATTGGGGGTGGGGGGAGTGGGCACCGGATATATGATGATGGAAGGGAAGCTGATTCTGGGTGGTGGGCACATGGTGCGATGCATGAATGATGTGATGAGGACTTGTACATCTGGGAACTATCTAATTGTTACCAACCAATGTCACCCCATTAAATGTAACAATAAAAAAATAAAAAAATTAAAAAAATTAAGAGTCTGAACAGAAGTCACCAGACTGTTTGTTACATAAGTTTCAGGATTTTTATCTTATTGTCCATTGCCATATTTCTTACAATAGAGTCTGGAGTGTGGTAGGAAACTACTATTTGTTAAATAAATGAATGTTACACTGCCTATGTAAAAAAAAAAAAAAATGAAGAGATGTTAAACATTCTCAGATACATAAAACTGGGAGAATTCATTGTTAGTATTTCTGCCCTGTAAGAAAAACTAAAGGAAGTCCTTCAGGCTCAAATGGAAACATACTAGATAAACACTCAAACTGACATGAAGAAACATACAATACATTGCTATTCCAGTGAAAGCAAATCATTACTCCCTTGATAATAAAAAAGCAGTTCAGGTTTATAAACTTGATGATACCCTGTGATTGGGTACTTCGGGCTTGTCACATCCTCAGCAAGTTAATCACCAAGGACTGGGGATAAGTTAGTTTGGGGGGCAAGGGGGAAAGTCATGCTGTTTAGCTAATACATAGTTTGCATTTCTGTTTTTATGAAAAATTTATCATGAAACTACCAAGTAATAACAAAAGAAATAGGGATTTCTGATATCTGAATTCTTCGTCTGATTGCTGAGAGGTTCTGTAGTAGATTGTTGCTGAGTATTAACGTGAGATTGAATTTTTTCTCAGCCCGATAGGCCTATCTATGTTCCTTTTATCTATACTTCCTTGTCCTTGTTCCTTCCAAGTCCCTGTTCCTTCAGTCTTCCTGTCCATGTTCCTTCCAAGTCTCTGTTCCTTTCAAGACCCTTACCGTATGACCAACATATGGGCCTTTGTCAATGTTTGCAGACCAATGTACAAAACATATAGGTCAAAGTTCTAACCACTGAGACAATTTCTATCCTCTACTGTAAAAACAGGGCCATCTTCACTTGCAGTTGGAATGTTAAAGCAGTCCATGCCCTACTCATGCCAGCATATGGGGGTTGAGCTACTTGTAAAGCAGGATCATCTGGTCATAGGGAAACCCCAGGTTTGTATATATATATATATGGTGAGCTTTATTATAAGGAATTGGGTCACCATTATGGAGACTGAGAAGTTCCACAATTTGCTGTCTGCAAACTAGACTTAGGAATGTGGTTCCCTTCCAGTCTGAGTCCAAAGGCCTGAGAACCAGGACTGCTGATCATGTAAGTCTTGCTCCAAGGGCATCAAAGAATTGGTTACTCAGCTCAAGCTGTCAGACAGAGTTGAGAGAAACACACACACACACACACACACACAGAGAGAGAGAGAGAGAGAGAGAGAGAGAGCAACTTTTAAGTTCTAATCAAGCCATCAATGGATTGGATGATGCCACTCATACTGGGGAGGGCAATCTGCCTTACTCTGTCCAGCAACTTAAATGCTAATGTCTTTAAGAAACACCCTCACAAATATACCCCCAAATAATTTTCATTTCTGGGCATCCTATGGTCTAGTCTAGGGGTGTCAAACTGGTGGCCCAAGGTAATTTTTTATGGCCTACGATGCTCTGAAATAAAATGAAAATAGAAAAAATTGTTATGAAGAAAATAGTGCTTAGGGGAGATCGAGGCAATACCGTACACACAATTCCCTCGTTAACCCTTCAAGTACTGAAGATGAGTACACTCATGGCCCAGTGCCTTTCCTGGGGGCCTGTGGGCCTGTACAAATGTGCTGACTCAGTTCCAGCAACGTTTGTAAATGCGATGTGGCCTGCGTGAATCTTGCCTGTTGCACCAAATGGCCGGTGTTTTAATCAAGTTTACACCCCTGGTCTAGTCAAAATGACACATCAAATTAATCATCATACTTCTGATCTCAGAAACTATGAGATAATCAATTTTTGTTGTTTCAAGCTATTATGCTTGTGGTAATTTGTTACTCAGCAATTGAAACCAATCTACTACACAAACCACTTCTGTTTGATGGGTTGGGTTCTGTTTGGCTTGGTGGATCAGATAAAACCCAGTTTATTATGGGTAATGTAGACAGCATATGTACTTGGTCCCCAACTCAGACACTATCAAAAGAAGTGCCGTTACCTGCTTAATAGTTATTGCATATTCTTAGGGGTTTCTGTGATGTTTTTTCTACTGGGACTTGTCACAGGCTTTAAAGGGCCTCTGGCATTGCATTATATTTTGAAGGATCATTGAATCTTTGATAGCATGATGGTCAAGAAGAAGAGCTGCTTATTTTACAGCCTTAGTTATCTGGAGAGTCTTCTGTTTCTCTGTACTGCACTCAAATCGGGCAACTTTACAAATGACCAGGTAAACATATCAGAGACGCACTTTAAAATGTAGCATGTATGGCCTCTAGCATCCAGGAAAATTACTGTGATCAAGCCCTGGGCCTGACTGTAATAGTTGCAGAGTTGTAGCTCTGATTAAATGCTCAATCCTACCAGGTCGTTTATGCTAAGAACAAGACGAGTGTAGAAACCTGAGACTTGAGAGAGCAATATCTGGGTAGAAAAATAATGAGTCTGAGTAATTTGAACTGCAAAGCATCCTCTTTATCCCTTAACACCAGGAGCAGAGCCTGTCTTCTTATTAGAAGAAACCAACTTTCCCCTGCATAAAAACACTTACCATAATAATGTTACATGTGAGAGTTGCTTCTGGAGGAGATAATAATTCTCAGCCAGACTTATTTCATCTCCTCCCAATACCTCTAGTGTCATAATTAGAGTTAGGTACCAGTACAGCCCAGGGAAAAAACTACAAGGCCTGGTTCAAGAGAAAATAACTTATACTGAAAGAGTGTCAGAGCTTTGCTAATGTGTTTGTTCTTTTATTGCTATATTTATTGGGGTGACATTGATTTCACACCTGTTAGAATGGCTATAATCAACAAGACAAGGAATAAAAAGTGCTGGAGAGGCTGTGGGCTAAAAGGAACCCTCATACACTGCTGGTGGGATGTGAACTGGTACAACCACTGTGGAAAGAAGTGTGGAGATTCCTCAAAACACTAGAAAAGAAATTGCCATATGACCCAGCAACCCCTCTCCTAGGTATCTACCTAAAAGCTACGGTAATGTGTTTTAATAACAATCTGGAGACCATGATTAGGAGTGAATTCTAAAGGTATTTTATCAAGAAGGATAACAGACAGCTAGATCTGAACAAATTACTGCTAAGAACGTATTCAGATAAGACTGTAGACACTATAGGAGAGTGTATTCAAAAGGGGCCTTCAGAATCTGCATTCCTCTATACTGCCAAGCCCAGCCCAGTAGCCAGGTAGCTGGGGAAATAAATACCCAAATCTCAACCTCCACTGCTTCCTGTCTATTAGTGTCTCCTACTTGCTGAACAGTCAGAAGCCAGAAAGCAAGGGATTGCATTGATATTTATGCAGGGCAATGGGAAAGGTAGAGAAGGGAAGATAATACCGGTATATGTAGAAGCTGAATAACAGCTGGAAAGGAAATAGTCACCGTTCTGGTAGAGGTTATTAACAGATTAACAAGATCCCTTATGGCTGTTCTTACAAAATGGGGGCAGAGAAGAATATGTTTAGTTCCCAAGTGATGCCCCAGGGCTTCTCTTGGTACTGATCTTACTAATGTTTGTGGTAAATGGACAAATGCAGCAGCTACAGTCATTGAAGAACATGGTGAGCAATGGCTCAAAGCCATCTGCGGTACTCCCACCCTAGAAAAGCCACCTAAATGAGCAGAAGTGTAGATGACAATAAGAGGAATCTAGACTGATAATACAGGGAGATGGAGGGTATTAGTTACAGCCTCAATACTTGATAGAGGAGTGAGGCCATAGTTTATCCCTGCAAAGTATGAAGTAAATCGGAACCTGTAGTAAACCATCCACATTACCCTTCAGAATTTCAGTACTCATTTCTCCAGCTTTCAGGAGTGTTCCCTGTTGAAGGCTGAGTTCTTCCCCAGAAATTGCCCTCAGATGAAAAGATCTGCCTCACCAAACTTTCTTCCCCTCCGTGAAGGCTGACTGGATCCAGTGATTCATCCATAGACAGACAAGAAGGCCCCTCCCTCCTGTTTAAGTCAGAACATTTCTGAATTATTCTGCTTCTGAGCGTCGGGTGAAATTGGCTGAGGCATCGTTGCAACTACATTGCAATTTAACTTTTCTTTGTGCCCCAAGGTGCTTCATAAATGTTTCTCCTCACAGTACTCTCCAATAAATTTCTCTATCTTAGAGTTTGTTTCCTAGGGAATCTAGCCTTTAAAAAAAAAATGGTTCTAGGATATTAAGAGTAAATTATTTTAGGCCATATCTTATTGTGTTTTCAATTGCAGTTGCTGTTCCAGATTTGGTAAATTTACTGAAACAAATTGACATGATCCCTTGTATTTCGAATGCGGTTATTTCATCTTTTTCTCCTTTATTCCAATAAGTAGGGATCATCAACAGCAGTTTTCTTCTACTTGGAAGGAGTAGTACTCTATTGTCACCATTTTGTTTTAAACTATAACAACGTCAGTTGTATTCCATAAATTTGACTATGAAGACTGTTATTTTATCATCCTTCAGGACATGCCGGTCCCTTACACTGATGACATGTTGATAAGACTAGATGAACCAGAAATAGCAAGGAGCATCAATGTCTTGTTAAGACACACACATGTAAGGGAATGGGTGATTTGTCTAAGTCAGGAAGTTTCTGCAGATCATTAATCTGAATCAGGTTATTCATCCTTATATTTATCAGTGAAACCATAAAACTCCCAAATATTGGTAATTAAGGATTGTTGAATGAGGGGTCTATTTAGAAAGGTGAAGACAAAGTTAGGAATATCAACAAGGGCTGGTGAAATATCCTTGAGCTAGCAAAGGTGGGAAGTTTTTCCATTCCTAGACTGAAGGCACCTAGAAGTACAAGGCCCATGCCACCTGCAGGTACAGTCTACTTGTCCCTTTGGCCTTGTCATTTCTGATCTCAGATATACCAATTTCATAATTTTGACTGTTGCTTGGTCCAGCTAAACTTCTGGTTCAATGGGGGTCTGAAAAACTCAGCTCACAATATACATGTTGACAGCATACCGGTAGTCATTTGATATCCCATGGTCAGATGCTATAAGATCCCAGTAGCATGCCACTTGCTACTAGCAAGCCTAACACACTCCTGACTTTGACCCAGTGAATCCTATTTCAGACTTCTAGAATTATAGGAGAATAAGACTGTATTTGTTTAATCTACTAAATTTGTGGTAATTTGTTATACCAGCAATAGGAAACTAATACAGGCAGCTTCCATCAGACACCTGAATCATTCATCTTTGATGTTTGATTGTAAATATTAAACAGTACCTTTGGTGACTACCTACTTATTGTGCCCCAAAGCAAGGTAGGTCCCTTCTAAATACCTTCTCTGTAGCTCTGCATGTCAGACCCATAGCCTGCCAGTCTGTCTTTACAGTGCTTTTCAGAGATGCTGGTGTTACCCTCATCATGGTGAAGAGAAGAACTTCAGAATTTTCTTTCAGCAACAGAGCTATGGACTGGGCAAAAAAAATAACACAGACATACCTACTACATTCTTCATGTATTTGGAATTCTTCCTATATATTACCAGTGGATTCCTGGCCTCTGAACTTCATTCAGTGTAGACCACCATTGAATTCAGATGTCAGTAAACAGACTGAGCAAATACTGTTTCTAGTTGCTCAAGTGAGTACATGGAATCTAGAATATGCAGTAAGTTTATTCATAGTAAAGTCATTTCTATCTAAAGTTGTATTACTCTCTCCCTGGTTTGTAACTCTATGAATTCATTGCCATAAATACTTTTTATGTTTAATCAATATAAACTAAAAATTACCTAGCAATTATTTTGGAGAGTAAAACTTCTCCTAAGATTGGCCCCTTGCACCATGTTGGGACATGGTAAGGACCTGAGGTGATTAAGATGACTTTACCTTGTAAAATAGCTGCCCAATGAGGTCTTTTACAGTCTAAACAAAGTAGGTGTTCATCATGCAGAACAAAGGGAATTGTGTCATCTGTCTACAGAAAGTCAATGGAGTTTTTTAGTCTGGTTCATTTTGCATGATTCAAGTGTTCCTTAATGTACCCACTCAAATCTTCTGCCTCTTACTCTTTTTCAAGTGGTACCTATTGTTTCATATAAGAGAACATTTGAGTTTAAATTCAACTGAGTTTTTTTTAAAGTAACGCAGATGGTTGCTCAAAATAAGACAACAGGCCCAAACTGAAGTCACTTATGCTAAGCTCCATGTCACCAAACTGAAACTTAGCTTAATAACACCTTAGTTTCACCTCTCCTGCAAATGAAAATTTCAACAAGTCAATTGGGAACTACCTGACCAGCACTAGTTAGGTAATCTAGCTAATGAACCTCTGCCATCCTCTAAAGCAGTGGTGCTCAAGCTTTTGGCTTCCCTGGGCCACATTGGAAGAAGCATTGTCTCGGGCCACACATAAAATACACTAACAGTAGCTGATGAGCTAAAAAAGAAAAAAAAGACAAAAAAAAGAAAGTTGCAAAATTATCTTATAATGTTTTGAGCTTTGTTCAAAGCCATCGTGGGCCTCAGGTTGGACATAGCAGCTCTAAAGGAAACGGATCTTGTAGTAACCAACCCCATTTTTTTGTCTAGTATAACTTCCTTGTTACTGTTTTCTTCTGCCTATAAAAATCATTTTGTACAGCTCCTCAAGCTTCTTTCTATTTGCCAGATTGGATGCTGCTTGACTCATGAATCACTGAATAAAGCCAATAAGACCTTTAAAATTTACTGAGATAAATTTTGTGTGTTAATATACCGGTAATTAAGAAGTTCATACGATTTTCAGCTATGTTAGCTCTGTTGGCATGTAGGTCCAAAATATTGTCTTAACACAATTTTTTTTTTAAGATTTACTTTTATTGTTTTTGACAGAGAGAGAGAGAGATACAGAGACAGAGAGAAGGGGGAGGGCCCAGAACAGTCTCCATAGTTGCACATCATTGGTTTTTCCACATAGTTTCATTCCACAGGTGCGTGCAGGGCTGCACAGGGCATGAACTGGGCTGGGGTCTCACCCCAGTGAGAACCAAACTGGGGGCACTCCCCAGTTCAGCATATGGGTCTGCACGGGCCTGGGCCTGGTTTCGATCCTTGGTCCTCGGGTCTGCAAAGTGAGCGCTTAACCTACTGAGCCATCCCAGCTTCCCCATTAGCACAATTTATACCATCACCGTGCAGGGGGGGGAAGAAGGGAAGGTCTGTAGGAGGACGTTGCCCGAGGCAACAGTAAACAAGCTAGTGTGGCATGTGACAGATCTCCCTACACCAGGCAGAGATCTCACAGGCTGGCAAGCAAGATTGAGAAAGGAATACCGTAAACCTCTTACTCCTTTCTGTACAAGGAATGTACAGATCTGCCAGCCTAGGAGGGATTGGCTGGAAAGTTGGACACTTCTGGAGAACATGGACTTACGGGCCGGAAGATTTAAAGGGAAGGAGGGCAGAGACTGGGGCCTTTTCCTCTTCCTCAAAGACTGACTTGGATGATAGTGTTGTAGCTGCCTGTGTTCCCTCAAAGGACAGGATTTTTGAAAGGGAGAAGGAACATCAGTCGCAGCCTAGGACTGGTCTGGCCTGGCAGACGGAGACAGGGTTATTTTACTTTGGGTGTTTTAGAGGAAATGGGCTCTGAGACAGAAGCCTGCCATTCTTCCAAAATTGTATAGCTTTTGAATATAGATGCCTTTCTTTTTTCACCAAATCTGTGTCTCTGCAATTTGCCTATGGTCAGCGGGCAGCAGGACCCCACTTTCTGTTCAGTAACAAAATTATAGAAACTTCTCTGGTTCTCTGACTATGCTGTTTAAGAGAATTAAAAAATGTTGAACCTAACTTTGTCTTTTTTATACTTTCTAGCACAGTTAGAAGCAGCAACCCATCATGGTATTGTGCTTCTTAAGCCCTCCCCACTGCTCTATGTTAACATCACTGTACGTCCAAGGCCTTGTCTGCATATTATTCAAGGTGAGCACTGATGATAAAGACATTCTTCCAGCATTGCATAAAATGGGCTACCAGAATCTCATCTTCTAACTGTTTCTAAAGCAGTTATTTTTTTCTGTTTTATCCAGGTCAGAGAAGTACCTTATTTTTCCGTGTATAAGACAGCCTATGTATAAGGTGACCCCTACTTTTCTAACCCAACATTAAGAAATCAATATGTGAGTTACCCCTGTGTGTAAGACAGCCCTCAATTTTTGGTCTAATGATTTTAGACAAAAGTACCGTCTTATATATGGAAAAATGCGGTCATATCAGCCTCACATTTCAGGCAAAGCCTGTTTCTTGCACCCACTCCTGGTAATTACTGAATAAGTTAAGGACCTCAGTGACAAACAACACATCTACTATCTAGCTTATAGGGGATGAATTAATTGATGTCCAATATTCATAGTAAGAGTTGGGGAGAAAAGGAGAAATGGCCTTGGGACTAAATGTCTACACAGAATGCCTAAACTCTCCATAGAGTGGGCCTGCTGAAAAGTCCTCGCTTCTGCTGCTCCTGCTGCTGGTGCCACTGTCACAGACAACAGGCACCGATGCCAGGGCTCCACTGGACTGGGACCACATGGCAATTAGCACTGGTGTCATTTTCCTATCACAGGCTGGACTTCACCAGCCCTCTGAACCAGAGGCCTCACCACAACCCTTATCAGCAAATAGGAGTGTCTGCACAACTAACTTCCTCCTTTTGCTTCCTTCCAACCCAAACCCCACCCTAGGGCACCTGACTGGTGCCCAAGTCCACCTGGGTTCTAGCTCCAAGGGTGCAGGCTGAACTTTATTTATGGCATGCAATGTAGACATCATCACATGAGGATGTACTTCAATAAAAAAGGCATTTCAAAGGGTAACCTAGATCCTCAAATATAAAAAAGTAAAATAAAAGTCCACTACATCTTTACTTCATAAAAAACACATTTATAATATGGAGATGGTTCTTAAAAAAAATAGCAGAGTATGCCACAATAAGTTGACTTCATTTATTTGCTTATTTGTGCGCTTTCTCATTGTATGCTTCATGCGTCTAGGACTACCGTGTTCATGGATGTATCTGCTAGCTGTAGACAGGACAGAGTCTAAACCGTAACAAATAATCAGAAAATAGTTCTTGAATGGATTAAGAAATAATAAATAAATACCATCTATCTAGGCTTCTTGATATATGGCCTGCCATATTGCATACCAATTAGTGCAAGATTTTCATTTTTTTAAAGAGTTTAATACAGTGCCTAAAATATAGTAGCTACTCAATTAATTCTAATTATCATTCTGAAGTAGAATAAATACTGTTGTTTTACTCTTAAGAAAATACCTGGCCTGAAACTAACCAGTTAGTAGAGACATGGATTTGGGTGTTAAAAATAAAATTCTGCAGCCAGAGTGTTTGTACTGAAGGCATGGTTTCATCTCCTTCCAACTAGGCGGCCCTGAGCAAGTTACTCTACCTCTCTGTGTCTCAATTTCCTTATCTATGAAACGTGGGGTAATAATAGTGATAATAATAATAATAAATACATCTACTTCATAAGATTGTGGTGACTTTGAAAAATTAAACTTAAAAATCCTAAAACTATGTCTGTCATATAATATGCGTTCAACTGCTATTTATTATTTTTACAAATGGCCAGGTCATTCAATCATCATATATGTGGATATGGTTCCTGCAGTAGTAGTGTCCTTGCTTCTCCAGCTGGATTTCCTTCTCAAGCATTTCTCTAAAGGCAAGAAGTACACAAATGTCCACTAACAAGTCTGCCACTGAACCATTAGCCACCAGAAGACAATTACTAAACCTTTTTCATCTTTGTTCTTCTAAAGCCTGGTACAGAACTTAACAGAGAGTGTAATATAGTAAGTACCAAACACATTTAGCAAAATGGTTTTCAGCTTTACCTTAGACATACTCAGATAAAGGAGTCACACATATCAAATTCTTACCCCATCAATGATGGTTAAATAAAAGAATTTTATAAGTATTCTGAAAGAATATTTGGTTTGCTATAAGATAAGGAAATGAACGTGAATATTTCTGAAACATAGATATCTCATACAAAGGAGAATAAGGAAATGAAGAAACAATAACGATAAATATGACTCAGAGTGCTAAACAGAAAATGTAGCCACCCATTCCTGAATCTGGTAACAAGGAAAGCATATATAGGTTGAATACAGGGTGAGGAAGTGTTTGTTAAAGGAGGATGAAACGAAAAAAAAAAAAGCAAGAAGGATGTTTTTTATGTTAGTGAGATGTTTATATAACATGTGCCTGAGCGTTGTGCAAGCAAGCCAATTATGTTCATCCTTTGTAGAGTTTAAATGAACAGATTCAGACAGAATTTTGTTTCCTCAGGTACATATACCTTATGGTTGTTTGGGCTTATTTTTAAATGGTGTGCTAACTAGAAAATGTGACAAGATTGCTAAAATCAAACATGGGGAAATAAATGTCAAGAAAGGGGATGTGAAAGTGTTTGTTTTGGGGGAGGAATGTATAGACTAGAGGTTAAAAATGTGGGCTTCAATCCCCAATACTTGAGTTTTTATAAAATATCAGCTTTTATGTTTATGATGACGGGCAAGTGATCTTCATTTTTTTTATCCCAAAAAGGATAATGATGGGCATGTGAGTTATTGGGAAAATAATAGATGCAGTTCTTGGAAAACATTTAAGATATTGGTTGTCGATAGTAACTGCTGAACTCTGGTTAGTTGCTATGATTGTTTTCAAACAAACTATAAACCGCTTCAAACTGTCTCTGGACTTTCAGTAATACTGTTACCAGTACTAGGTTCAGGTGATACTTGCTGCATCCCAAAATCAAAAGACAAGGTTGCTGGAAACAAGAGTGGGTTCATTCAAAATACCAGCATTCTGGGAAGATGGCAGACTCCTGCCCAAAGGCCTTATTCCTGATCCTAACATGGCCCAAATGTTTCATGGACAGCCAAAAAGCGGCAGGCTAACGGAAAGGGGGAAGTGCTCCAGCAATTTCTGGTTGATTTGCAAAAGAAAAAAAGGCGCTTCCCAGTGGCTTCAGAGATTGGGGTCAATCTAATGCAGATGTTGAAAACTTTTTCCAAGTCCAAGTAAACAGAGTCATGGAAACAGGTATGTAGAGTAAACAGAAATGGGTATACATAGTGAACAGAGTAAACAGGGACATTGAAATTACATTAAGGAGGGAAACAAAGAAAGAAAATAGTTTTAAAAGTTTTAAGCTAAATTACATTGTTGAATCAGATTAAATTTAGTGTTAGATCCTAAAAATAGAAAATACAGTGTCATCCTTACAATACTAACAGCTAGTATATTGTCATTTTTAAAGGTGTTCTCCAATCTAAACTGGCATGCAATTGGCTCTTTTGGTCCAAGAGAATGATACAGCCACTTTCACTGGAAGATATGGCTGGAAGATACGGAGTACTTAGGTAAAAAAGAATCTTCTGTTGAGCAAACTTTGAAAACCCAGTTTTTTTCTTAGCTCCTTACCTCCACCATACCATATAAAAACATTGTTGCCTGATACTAAAACAGATTTTCACACCTCCAAGTGTTCAGTACTCACAGTTTGGGTGGGGCTTCCATAACTCTATAGCTTTGAATTTGTAAATCAAGCCTTACAGATTTTACATTGACCTACTTGACCTTAAATAGGTAAATCAAAAGTCACTAACTATGTAGGTGTGAGTCTGTTATACCTGGGCCCTCTCTTTTGTTGTATTGAATTATTGTCTTTCTCTGTCTTGATTTCTGTATAATAAATCTTGAAATCTGAAAATGTAATTTCTCAAAAATTTTTTAAGATTTATTTTATTGTTTTTGACAGAGATAGACAGAGACAGAAAGAGACAGAGAGATGCAGGAGGGCCCAGAGCAGTTGTACATCATCAGTTTTCAACATGGTTTTGTTCCACATATGTGGGCTGGGGTTGCGTAGGGTGGGAACTAGGCTGGGGGTCTCCCGCATGGGAGGCATGCTCCCCTGGAGCCAGGGGCTGAACTAGAAGGGGGCAAGAACCGAACTGGGGCTTCCTGCATGGGCAGCACACCCCAGTTCAGCATATGGGTCCGCCTGGGCTGGGTATGGGATTTGATCCTTGGTACCCAGGGCTGCAAAGTGAGCGCTTAACCTGCTGAGCCACCTTGGTTTCCCCAGTTTTTTAATTCTTTCAAAAAAAAAATTTTTTTTTTAATATATTTTTATTTATTTATTTATTTTTGACAGAGAGAGAGAGAGAGAGAGAGAGAGAGAGAGAGAGAGAGAGAGAGAGAGAGAGAGAGAGAGAGAACTGAACTGGGGGAGCTCCCAGTTCAGCATATGGTTCCTCATGTGCCGGGGCCGGAATTCGATCCCTGGTCCCTGGCGCTGCAAAGTGAGCGCTTAACCCACTGAGCCATCCCAGCTTCCCCAACTTTCAAAATTTTTATTGAAGATAGTTATAGCTATCCTTGGCCTTTTGCATTTCCATATAACTATTTGGATAAGCTTGTAATTTTCATTAAAAAAATTCCATTGGCATCTTGATTAGTATTGTGGTAAATCTGTATCTCATTTTGATGAGAAATTTTATCTTAAAAATAATGAGTCTTCTAATTAAAGAATACAGCCTATTTCTCTATTATAATATTTGTCTTCTTTAATTTAATTAATATTTCATATCCTTTAATGTAGATATTTGCACGTCTTTTATTAACTTTATTACTCAGTATTATGCTATGCCATGTATTTTTAAATTACTACATTTTAATTTTATTTTCCAATTATTTGTTGCTATCATATACAAATACAATTAAGTTCAAAATTGACCTTGTATTCTATGGCCTTTCTAAATTGACATTAGTTAATTCAATTAACTAATTAATTAGTTAGTTCTATTTAGAGTTTTTCTACATGTGTATGTGGATATATTAAGATTTTCTACGTACATACTCATAATCACATTATCTTCAAATAAAGATAAGTTTGCTTCTTTCCAGTATTGATAGATTTCATTATTTTTTTCTTGCCATGTTGTACTGGTTAGAAGCTCCAGAACAATATTGCAAATATGTGGAGAGAGGGGAAATTATTCATTAATTAACCATTAACTAAGTATAAACATGTATGTAGGTTTTCTTTATAGACATCTATGATCAAATTGAGTAAGATCTCTTCTATTTCTAGTTTAATAATTTTTATTATGCATAGATATTGAGTTATATCAAATGTGTCATTAGTATCTAGTAAAATAATCATCTTTTTTTTTATGTTGTTAATTTGATAAATTGTGTTAATTTGAAAACATTGAACCATACTTGCATTCCTGGAAAAATCTGACTTGTTCATATACTATTTATTTATTGCTGGATCCTACTGGCAAATATGTTTTTGAAGATTTATGCATCTATGTTATATATATGTTAATGAATTATATTGGTCTGCCTTTTTCTTTTCTTGTGATGACCTTAACAGAATTTTACTGTCTTCATAAAATGAAATAAAATGTGTTTACTATTCTATTTTCCAAAAGTGTTTGTGTAGGTTTGGTGTTTTTTTCTTCCTGAAATGTTTGATAGAATTCATCTATAAAGTCATCTGAACCTAAAATTTATTTAAATTGTTAAATAATGAATTCAATTTCTTTAACAGATATAGGGCCACTTAAATATTTTATTTCTTTTCCTATCACTTTCAGTAATTTGTGTTTTCAATACATTTTACATTTCATCCAAGTTTTCAAATTTGTTAGCATGAGATTATACATGTTATTACCTATTTTGTTTTATACATGTTAGAATCTTTAGTCTTTAGTAATTTTTGTTTTCTTTCTTCTGTGGTAATCAAGCTTTCTAAAGGTTTTTCAGGGTGTTTTTTTTTTTAATCTTTTCGAAGAACCAACTTTTGGTCTGTTGTGTGTTTCATTGTGTGTCTGTTTCTTCTCTTATTGGCAGTATATTCTTTCTTCTACTTATTTTAGGTGTAGTTTGCTTTTATTAGTGTCTTGAGATGAAAACTCAGATCATTTAATATATATATATATATATTTTTTTTTTTTTAAAGATTTATTTTATTGATTTTTGACAGAGAGAAACAGAGACAGAGAGAGACAGAGAGAAGGGGGAAGGCCCAGAGCAGTCTCCATAGTTGACAGCATTAGTTTTCCATATAGTTTCACTCCACAGGTGGGCACGGGGCTGCGCAGGGCAGGAACTGGGCCAGGAGCCTCCCACATAGGTCCGGGCAAGAACTGAACTAGGAGCACACCTCAGTTCAGCATGTGGGTCCGCAAGGGCCAGGGCCAGGATTCAATCCTTGGTCCCCGGGGCTTCAAAATGAGTGCTTAGCCCGCTAAGCCATCCCAGCTTTCCCCATTTAATATTTTAATACAATCATTTAATGTTAGAATTTTCCTTCTAAGCACAATTTTAGCTGAATCCTACAAAATTTCCAGTTTCATTCAGTTCAAAATTCTTTTATTTCTCTTTTATTCTACTTTGAACCACATGTGACTTAGAAATGTATTACTTAATTTTCAAATATTTGGGGGTTTTCTAGATAGTTTGTAAATATCAATATTACCGATTTTGTCAGAATTTCACTGAGGTCATAGAATATACTCTTAATTATCTTAATAATTTGAATGTATTGAGGCTTTTTTATAGTCCAGCATACGATCAGTCTCAGTTAAATGTCCATGTTCACTTGAAAATAATATATATTCTGTATTTGTTGGATATCTTTTTTTATAATATCAATTAGATCAAGTATGATAGGGTTCAAATTTTTTACATTATTATAATGTATTTGTCTTTATGTACTATCAATTACTAAAGAAGGTATGTTTAAATATTTAATTATGAGTATAATTTTAATTATTGTTATTTTTAAACTGTCTTCTGTGTCTTTATATTTAAATTTCTTGTGAATAGCATAGAGTTGGTTCTTTCCTTTTTTTTTCTTTTTTCTTTTTTTGCCCTATGTGATTATCTTTGACTTTTATTGAAGTGTTTAGTCAATGTATTGTTAATATAATTATTTAAGAGTTTAAGATTTTTTTCTATTGGTCCCATGTACAGTGTTCCCTCGCCACTTCGTGCTTCATGTTTTGTGGCTTCAGTGCTTCGCGGGTTTTCCCAAAATATTCATCAAAAAATAAAAATGAAAAAATACAACCATGTCGGCAGCCACATTGCGGAAAGGAGCGTTGTTTCATGTGGATGCGCGAGAGAGAAGGATCCCTGCATGTCACACAAAGAGATGAGTTGACTCAGAGTCCATCCCACGGGCTCTCATAAAGGCGCGTGATTGGTTTCCGGTGCGACATCGACCAGTGAGAGTACGAGTGGATTTATCCCTGTGAGTTGATTGTCTGCGCATCATCGCAGCCTCACCTAGCATCTTCTCTTGTTGTATCTCGCCAGTCTTGTCCAGGATGTTGACTGTCTCGCATATTGTATTTTAGTGTTGTGTTGGCGATCACTTGTTTTGTTTAAGCGATCACTTTTTTTATTCATTAAGCCCTTATAATGCCGCCTAAGCGCTGTGCCCCTGCGAAAGCTTCCTCCAGGGCGCCCAAGAGGAAGAAGATGATGACCATCAGCGAAAAAGTGAAACTTTTAGATATGATCAAAGAGGGCAGAAGTGATGCATCTGTGGCACGCCGTTACGGGGTGAAGGAATCTACAGTGCGGTACATCAAGAAAGAGGAAGCAAACATCCGCAAAACTGCTTCAATAACCTTCAATAAAGAAGCGAAACGTGTGGTAACTCCGCGTAATAACAGAATTGTGAAAATGGAAGCTGCACTGGCATTGTGGGTTGCTGATTGCAGGAAAAAGACAGTGAGTTTGGACACTAATATGATCAGGACAAAGGCCAAAGCTCTCTATGACCAAATCTTGCCCGATGATGACAATGAAGAGGCTGAAGAAGGTGCTGACGAACCTCAAGCCAGTACTAGCGCTGCCAGGAGTGATTCGCCTCCTCGAGGACGAGGCTTTTCAGCCAGCAAAGGCTGGTTCGATAAATGTCAAAAAAGATACGGCCTCAGAAACGTGCTTCTGTATGGTGAGGCTTCCTCTACTGACAACGATGCTGCTTGTCGTTACGTGGAGGAAAAGTTTCCTAACCTCATCAGTGAGGGAGGCTACCTCCCTGAACAAGTTTTTAACATGGATGAAACAGGCCTTTTTTGGAAGAGGATGCCTTCGCGTACATTCCTCTTCAAGGACGAAGTGAAGAGGCCAGGCTTCAAGGCTCACAAAGACCGTGTGACTGTCAT
>PVKE010001822.1:0-92242 GCA_004027555.1 Craseonycteris thonglongyai
GACAGAGCGCCACGTGCTGACGACGCAGTCTCAGGGTCCACTGGGCCGCCACGCTGCTTTCTCCCCACCCTACTCTGAGCTGCACGTGAGCAGAAGGAAGCCCCTGGGAGCCAGGGCCCCCCGGCACGAGTCCTGCCTGGTCACTGTGGACTCAGCGGCCACGTTCTCTCTTTTGGCTCCGTTTCTACATCAATCAACACAGGAGCTTGGACCAGACAAAGAGTCATCAATTACTTTTCTTTTTTAAGCAGAGGTCACTCCCCCCACTTCTTTCCAAGTAAAGTCTAATGCTGAAGTCTCCCTGCCCCCATGCAGATACAAGCAGAAGCAGAGAGCAGGGCCCCCGGCTGAAGTGGGGATAAGGAGCCCTACCTGCTCACACGACGTCCTCTGCCCACGACCCCTGCCTCAGGGCCCCCCAGGCCCTGCCCGGGAACCCCACGCTCTGCAGGCAGAACCTGAAGCCCCAGGCCCTCTGTGCAAGGGGATGGCTCCGCGCACTTCCGACAGACAGTTCTCTTGAGACCTGCTCTTTCCCTTGACCATGGCCATTGGTCCCTGCTCTCCCTCAGGGTGGAGAAGATGACGAGGCCAGGGAGATTAGGGGCCTACGAAGGGAAACTTCCAGTCAGAGTCTTGGATCCGAAACCCAAGTCTTATCTTTCTGCTTTGGGAAGACGAGGGGCCTCTGCTTTGCTGGTGTGAACTCTCATGGAGGCCCTTGCAATAGATTGACACTTATCAAGTCAGGCTGGGGTTTCCTGGGTCACTGTGGCCTTAACGCCAGAGCCGCCCAGCTCTTTCCTCCAAGGGGAGGATCAGGCTGTACCGGGGCATCAGGCCCTCACCGCGTCCCACCACTGCCCACAGCCCTTGGTGCCACGGCAGGGGCTGGCCCAGCAGTGAGGGGCTGGCAGAGCCCAGCTGAGTGCTCCCCGGCCCTCACACAGGGAGGGGCCCCCGACAATTCCTCTACCAAGTCCTTTCCTCAAAGGTTTTGAAAATAAAAACAT
Organism: Craseonycteris thonglongyai; assembly: GCA_004027555.1. Lineage (NCBI taxonomy): Eukaryota > Metazoa > Chordata > Mammalia > Chiroptera > Craseonycteridae > Craseonycteris > Craseonycteris thonglongyai. The sequence continues at coordinate 1,014 of PVKE010001822.1, forward strand.
CACAGGTGGGACAACCATAGGGACCAGCGTCTGGGATTCCTAGGCGGGCTCTGCCTGCAGAGACGTCAGCCACCCTGAGCGTGCTGTGTGGACGCGTTAAAAGTCACACGGGCCCCCGAGGAAGCCCTCGGGGACCTCGCCTTCCACCACCTGGTCCTCGGGGGGGGGGGGGAGCTGGAACCGAACTGGGTCTTCTGACTGTGAGTGAGGGATCCCCGGCACCAGAGCTGAGAGAGGACAGCACCCCGCCTGGTGGTTTGCTGGGAGGTGCTCCCAGGTCCAGAATAAATCACTGCCCTGGGTCCCCTCTGGGGTAGCCTTTCTACTTGTCGCCCACCCCAGAGGCGGGCAGGGAGTGGGCGCCCAGCCTGCCTGCCAAGGTGGCAGAGGGAGGAGGGGAGCCTCAAGTTTCCATCTGCTTCCTATTGAACGCTTCCTGTCTCCAGGAATCCACTGGGTTGAGTCCAGGCTCCCCAAATCAGGAACACCTGGGAGAGGAGGCGGCTGAGTGGACGAGCTGAGAGGCTGTGCTGCGGTTTGGGAGAGCAGGGGGCTCTCTCAGGGTCCTGCCCCTGGCTGTCCCCATCCTGCTGCCTGTTTCCAAGCACCACCGAGGCTTCCAGACGTGCCGAGAGTGATGGTGTGTGCCTGGGGCTGTCAGATGCCGGGCTGGGGGTTTGAGAGGGGGTGGTGGATGAAGGGAAAAGCTCTCTGGTCAGCCCCACAGCTGCCCTCCATCCTAGTCAAAACCAGACCACTGCCATGGGCCAGGGGGCCAGGTCAGTACAACCCGAAGGACGCATGGAAGAAGCAAAAGGACCCACACTAATGCCCATCTGTCACCCCACCCAGGGAGGGACCCAGACCACAGCTGGAAGCAGCCGTGAAGAACCAGAGTGGGCCAGGATTGGAAGGGGCTCTGGGTCAATCAGACCAATGCCCCAGAGCTCAGGCCCCCAGGGGAGAAAGCTGGCATGCCTGACTCTTAGATGGGGACAACAGACCCTCCAGGGGCCAGAGGGAGGGACCTAGAGCGGGGAGCCACTGGCTCCTGCCCAGCAAGCTCCTGCCCCATGCTCCCTCCAAATGTCCTCACTCAGCGGAGTAACTGGAAGTAGCAGCAGCTCCCAGCTGACAATGGCCCCTTGTTCCTGGCTCCTTACTCTGTGCGCTGGGCCTGACCACACTGCTCCAAGGGGGACAAGCCTGGAGCTGCTCAGTCCAGGGGTCACTGCAGGCAACCCTGGGACTGGCAGGCAATGAGGGCCCTAACCATGACCTCGGTACCCGCTCTGATGTCGGTCCATCAAAGCTGGAGAGGGCTCCATCGGCTTAAGAAAACAGATGTGACCTCAGCCAGCCAAAGGCCCAAACACAGGGGTCACTGGCAGGTGAGAGCCTTGCGGGGGGTTGGGGTGGGTGCTGTTTGACAAGCTACACCCAGAATTCCTGCAGGGAGGCACAGGATAGTGTCCCTGGACGAGTACCAACTCCATGCCAGGCCCTGCGCCACGGGCTTCGTGGACTTCCACATGCAGCTCTCATTGGAGCCCATTTTACAGGTGAGAACACCGAGGCTCAGAGAGGTAGAGTAGCTTATCCTGATCTAATGCAGGAAGAAAGCTTAACTCTGAGTCCCAGATCTGTCTGGACTCAAAGTCACATCAACACAGGCTGAAGGATCAGAACCCTCTTCTGTTTAGCACACGGTGAGGGGCTGTTCAGTGTTTGCACCCACAGTGCAGTGTCCACCACCACAGGCTCAGTAAACAGAAAAGGATGATAAATGGGCGTACGCATGGATACGCATGTCCCAGCTCTGACCAGCTCTCTCAGCCACAGTCCACCCTTTGAGCCTCACAATAAGCTGGGGAAGAAGTCAGAGCAGGAATAATTATCCCCATTTAGCAGATGAAGAAACTGAGGCTGCCAGAGGTCATGGGCCTGACACAACCTTCCAACCCTCAGCCCCGTGCTCTTCCCACAGCATCAGGGTAACTGGGCTCCACACTCAACAAACGCAACTGCTGACTGAGGGGAAGACGAACGAGAGCCAAGGACACAAGTGGTCCAGGAGTCAGGGAGCCCTGACCTGGGGAGCAGGCGGGGGTGCCATGCTTTCTTCAGCTAGAAGAGGCTCACGGTGACCAGTGGGGCTCGGGGGCTGTGGGGCACCACTCTCTTGTTACAGCTGAACAGGGGTGAGCAATTGGGGGGGGGGGAACCCCAGAGTCTGGAGAGAAGGAGGCCATAAAATTTTCATCCTCAGAGACCAGGCTCTTTTCCTCATTTAAAAGAAAGTCTAAGGCAGAAATACCCCAAATGTCCATGGATAAATGAATGGATATACAAAATGTGCTATATACATATAATGTTATTCTGCCTTAAAAACGAAGGAAATTCTGATGCATGCTACATGGATGAACCTTAAGACGTGAAATAAGCCAGTCACAAAAGGGCAATACTTAGTGGCACTGAACTACACCTAAACATTCTGTTAAAAGAAAGAGGGTCTGATTATTGTCAGCTTGACCAATTCAGGCTCTGTGAACACTCCCAGGCCTGAGGTAGCCTGGCCCTCATGACCTCTTCCTGAGTTCTGTTCCTAATAGCTCTGACCCCTTCAAGCTTCCTAGCGATCAGGTCAAGAATGTCAAGAAGAGGAAGCCGGGATGACTCAGTGGGTTGAGGCTCGCTTTGCAGCCCTGGGGCCCAGGGGTCAAGTCCCGGTCCTGGTCCTGGCCCATGCAGACCCATATGCTGAAGTGGGGTGTGCTTCCCACCCCAATTCAGTTCCTGCCTGGACAAGCTACCCACGTGGAGCCCCCAGCCCAGTTCTCGCTCTGTGTGGCCCTCGCCCACCTGTGTGGAATGAAAACCATGTCGCAAACTAGTGAAGCAACTATGAAGACTGCTCTGGGCCCTCTCCCTTCTCCCTCTCTGTCAAAAACAATAATGTAAGTCTTAAAAAAAGAAAAAAAAGAATGTCAAGAAATCACCACCCTTTCCCCTTCAGACACAGGCACCGAGCTTCCAGAAGGGACAGGACAGAGGGTGTGGCCTCCCATCAGGCCTGGCTTTGCCATCAGGGATGAGGGGTGCCACCACCCCAGGGCTGGGACGGCTGGAGCTTCCTTCTTGGCAGGGAACCCAGCCTCCTCCCACCCCAGCACCCTAGGGTCTTGAGCAGTGCCATGTCCGGGGAGGGTGCCCCTGGCAGGCTGACTGGAAAGGGAAGCTGTCTTCTACCCCACGGGGACAGAACTGAGGGTGGGGGGGCCATCCTAGGCTTGTGGCTGAGCTGGGGGATGGGGGAGCAGGGCTCGTCTGGCTTAGGTAGCTCCTAGGTCTCGGATCCCTTTCTAGTCCAGAGTCAGTGGCAGGAACTGAGCTGTGGGGTCCTCAGGGAGAGTGCACCCCTCTGGCCCAGCCAGCCAACTCGGGCTAGACCCTGGGAATATGCTAATCAGCCAGCGGGGAGGTCCCGGTTGGAGACAGCACATCTGGAGCCTGGCATAGCAGTGGTTGGAAACAGACTGAGATAAACACACAGGAGTCCCCAAGGGCCAGGGAGCCTAGGCAGAAGAAGAGGGGGCCTCCTGGCTGAGTTGTTTCTGGACCTGGGGGATGGGGGGCAGCAAGGAGGAGGTTGGCAGTGGGGGTGGCCATGATGGAGAATCTGAGGTATAGGCCCCTAAGGTCTGGGGGAGACAGAGAGGACTCCTAGGCCTGAAGAGAAGTGCACCAATTTGCTGCGATGAAGGACCAATCCCAGAAAATCATGGGCTGACACCCCAGCCTGCCCCCCGCCGCCATGAGCTCTGTACTAGCTCATGTGCCCAGCAGCTGGCTGAGCACTGCCAACCTGGAACTGGGTCTCTGAATTTGGAGCCCTTGCTCAACCACTAACGAGCTGTGTGACTGTGGCCACATCACTCACCCTTTCTGGTTTGTTTTCTTCTCTCCCCAAAACAAGATGAAATGAAATGCCCTCTAGAATTCCTTCTGGCCTAAATCCCTATAAATCCTCTTCTTTTTCTTTATAAAAAACATTTATTGGGGAAGCCAGGATGGCTGAGTGGGTTAAGCACTCACTTTGCAGCCCTGGGGACCGAGGATCGAATCCTGGTTCTGGCCCGTGTGAACCTATATGCTGAACTGGGGCGTGCCCCCAGTTCAGTTCTCACTGGGGTGAGACCCCAGCCCAGTTCCTGCCCTGTGCAGCCCCACGCCCACCTGTGGAATGAAACTATGTGGAAAAAAACCAATGATGTGCAACTATGGAGACTGTTCTGGGCCCTCCCCCTTCTCTCTGTCTCTGTCTCTATATCTCTCTCTCTCTGTCAAAAACAATAAAAATGAATCTTTTAAAACATTTATTTTATTGCGGTTTTTTTTTTTTAAGATTTATTTTATTATTTTTGACAAAGACAGAGAGAGACAAAGACAGAGAGAAGGGGAGGGCCCAAAGCAGTCTCCATAGTTGTACGTCATCAGTTTTCAACATGGTTTTGTTCCACACAGGTGGGTGGGGGCTGCACAGGGCAGGAACTGGGCTGGGGGCCTCCTGCATGGGAGGCATGCCCCCTCTAGCCAGGGGCCGAACTGGGAGGTGAGAACTAAATTAGGGGCCTTCTGCATGGGAAACACACCTCAGTCAGCATATGGGTCCACACGGGCTGGGGCTGGGATTCAATCCTCGGTCCTCAGGGCTGCAAAGTGAGTGCTTAACCCGCTGAACCAACCCAGCATCCCTTAAATCCTCTTCTTTTACTCATCCCTTCACTCTTCCTCTTACTGTCTTGCATATAACTCCTGCTCAGGGCAGGCGGGCTCCCTGCTGCCTGGGATGCTCCCTGCACATTCTCGCCACCCTGCTCCCTGCCCCAGGAATGCCCAGCCCCTCCCTCCTGCTGACCCAGAGCCTGCCACCTTACTATAGGACCTCAACATGGCAGTCCATGTGCTGACCACTCCAGAAAACGACTTCTATAAAGTATATGAAGTACTTTTGATAACGTAACATAAAAGGTAATTATAAAGACTACAAACAGCCCTTGACAAAAAGGGGGTTTATAATACCACATGAAACTAGAAAAAAACACCCCAAAATACACACTGTGATTAAAACTATATAAAAATGTGTATAGCCGAGGGAGGGAAAAGGCCCAAAATGAAATGGCTGTTTCACAGGAGTGGGAGGGAAGGTTGGTGATTATGGTTCAAGTCTCTCTACTATTATTGCAATTTCCTCTCTAATATAAACATCACCTTTGTAATTTAAAACCCCCAGCACTCTCAAATCCCTCATTCCACCTTCTCCTGGAAACTTCTGAACCCCAGCTCATGAGGTTCTTTCCTTCTTTGAATTCCAGAAGCACAAGGTTCCATCTTAGGAGAGTGGGGCAGGCCCTGCAGCCTGCTCCCATCCCCGCCGGTCCTGGACAGGTAGCAACGCTTTAAGCCTCAGCTTTCAGACCTTTAACCCTCCACTGTCCAAGTGAATTTTATAACATCGCTGCTTGTGTGGCGTGTGAGAGACACTAGCAAAAGTAGCGTTAGCTATTTAGTTACAGAGTATGTAGGACACACCATTTTAAATGGGACAGAAAACACAGTCCTGGCCCGTTTCACACGGTGCGTAGGGTCAGCCTAGTCTCACTGGGTTAAATTCAAGGTGTCAGTAGGCTGACCCTACGTACCATGTGAAACGGGCCAGGACCGTGTGTTCTGTCCCATTTAAAATGGTGTGTCTGGTCAGCCTAATCAAATTATTTTTTGTAGGCTGGATGATAAATAAAAAATATTAACTTCTAAACATGTTTATTTCATTAAAAATACATACAAACTAATACAAAATGTAGAAAAACACGCTAGTTATTACTCTCACAGGCATCTTGCAGACGCCACACAAGTGATGAAGCGTTAACACAGTGATAGCTTTCCTACCCCACAGGGAACCCTCCAGATCCCAGGGACAACGCTGTGCGCCCCAGCGGGCAAGGCTCACTGATGGCTCCATCATGCCCGTGACGGCCGCCTCGCCTGTCCTCTCGTGGCCTGGCGTGGACTGATATACTAGCCTTCCGATCCGGCAGGAGGTGTCTTGAGACCAGGCCATGAGGCCCCGGGGAGCAGCCAGCCTGTGCTGGGACACAGGGGGTGCCCAGTAAGTCTCCTCAGAAACATCACCCCAGTTCCTCCTCCAGGCCACCAGCCATTCCAGTGCCTTCCCCCAGAATGGGAGATCCCCGATGAGGCCTGAGACAGGGGACATAGCACAGAGGGCAGCATGGCCTTCCCTGGGCAGGGGCAGGGCCTTAGTGTCCTCACCGGCAAAGCAGGGAGGACATGACTCATCTCCCTGCAGAGCTGTTGCGAGCGCCGTGAGACAACATGGGGAATGGGCATCCGAGGGTACAGGCGCTGGACACACATGCTGGTGGCGGTGATCCGCACGGCCATCTGTCATCACTGAATGCTGTCCCCCCAGCCTGGCACTCCAGGTTCCCTGCCCTCACTGTCACATCAAGCAAACCCAGGGGGAGACTCCTATTGGAGTAAACACCTGCAGCGTCCCTGGCTATTCTTTGGAAGAGCGGAGCCAGGAGGGGCTTAGGAGGCGGGGCTTAGGAGGATGAGGCGGGGCTTAGGAGGCGGGGCTTAGGAGGAGGGGCTTAGGAGGAGGCGGGGCTTAGGAGGCAGCGGGGGGCAAACGGGCTGGGCCTACTTCCCCACCATTCCTTCAGGCCCCCTGAACATCGACTGGCAGGCCATCAGCTCCATCCTGGTGCCTGTTGAGAGGGCGCAGAAGCAAGTGCCCGAAGGGGTACCAGTTCCCTTCCCTGGCTACGTGGCAGGACAGGAGTTGGCAGTGAGCTGTGAGAATAGGCTGTCCATGGCTCTGTGGGGCCCGGCCACGTGGGAAGGCTCAGGGCAGGCTTTCCCCCAGCCAGGTCACCCTTGGCATCTCCGAGGGCAGTCACAGGTTGAGTGGGATTTTACAAGGCGCGAAACACCCTTGGGAGGACACCCTGCCCCTACCCGCTCCTCAACGGCTAGGAAGGTCAGAAGGACGGATCCATGGCTGAGGGCCAAGGGCTGCATTGAGGCTGAGCCTCGGGTAGCTGAGGGCTGGGAGACTTCAAAGCCCTCCAGAGGATGCCGGCTCTGAGCTGGCTGCTCACAGACCCAGGTCAGCTGGCAGCAGGAAGGTTTATGTTTCTTTGAATATCAACTCCCAGGCATTTAACATTCCTCGAAGCTTAAACACAGAAACACTTCCCTTACCAGACTGTGCTTTCTACATTGCCAAACATAACCTGGCTTCCTCCCCTGCCCCCACCGCCTCCATCTGCCCCTGTCTCCAAGATGTAATCATTTATGGTGTGCTTCCCCTGGGGCTTGTGCGGCTGGCAGAGTGAGGAGGAGGGAGTGACAGGGCTGGACGTTTGGGGGCACGATGCCATGAGCCCTGGCATCTGAGCGCTGGAGGGTCAGGAACCACGGTGCTCACTGAGCTGACTGCCCTTGACCCTTCTCCGCTCTTCCATCCCACAGCCACCTGGGACCCTGGCAGCATGACAGCCAGTCATATTTCTTGGCTGGGAATCTCCTGAGACTGGATGCGCCAACCCAGAACCCCCTCCGGCCAGCCCAGCACTGTGGTGTTGGGGCTCCCATTCCTATCCCCACAGGAAACAGGTTTCTGGGACTGAATTTAAAGAGCTCTTTCTCATCAGCCCCCATTTCCTAAATAATGAATAAAATAATGAAGGACCAGCTTGTGGTTGCCTGGCAACCTCATCTCCCTGGTGACAGTGCCAAAGAGTGGGGTGCAGGTCCTACAGCGTTAGGAAAAGATGTGCTCAGAAGCTTGAGGTGTCGTGAGCAGATGGCCAGGACCCCAACAATGGTGCCATTCCCCATTCAAACACTGGCGCCTGAGACAAATCGGGGGAGCAGAAGGCCCCACAGGTGCCAAGGGGCTACCAGGAACACCCAGCCAACAGCCAGATACCAAACTCTGCAGCCTCAACAATGTCTCAGAGAACAAACGCTTCCTGCAAAAAAGCATTCAGCTCTCTGCACCCAGATGCCCTCTGGGGCAGTGTTAACAAGCCCAGAGCCCAACGCCCATGGCTCAGTCCTAGGGCAGACTCGATACTGTTTCCCGCGACCTCATGGTCACAGAATCCATCCCCAAACCAGGCCACTTGTGTCCTAAGCACGAAGCCACACAAGGCATCAGATGGAGTGTAGATGGTGCATGCCTGCCCACACCTGCATCCTCTTGACACGTAAATGAATAGCAGCCACATTCAAATCTGGAAGAATTTCCAGGAATACAGCCTCAAACAAGGCCCTTTCCCTGCTTAAACTGACAGGGAACCAAGAAACAGAGCTGAGGCATCTACACTCTTAACAGACACAGGAGCTGCCTCTACCAATACCCACCAAATGTACCCTAAGCCAGTGAACTCCAGCGACAGATGAGTAGGCCCAGCAACCCCAGCAACAGGTCAGAGACCAGCTCCCAGCCAGACCCAAACACTGGGGCCATAAGGCCTCCCATGGCAGACATTGCTAGTCAAACACAGCACTCAAAGTTATAGCCTCAAAATCCCTCAACACAGCATGCCTAAAAAGGCCACCAGTAGACTAGTTGAGACGTGTGAACAACGGCAGCTGACACCCGTCCAGGCCAACCTGCAGGACAGTGGATGACCCACCGCAGCTAGGAGCTAGGCATGCATGGGCGTCAGGCTAGAATGAGATGTCCCCCAGCAGGGGACAATGACCAACGTTGTGGAACTCTTCCCAAATCAGCTTTGAATCTGCGTCACAAAAAGCCAAACACCTTGACCAAGAAGGTGGGTGACGAGGCCATATTCCCCATTGGTGCCTCTGGGCAGCTCCCCAAGTCTTGCCTTGGTGCCCAGGCTGCATCTGGACCCTCACCTGGATCTGTCCTTTGCCCATGATCTTGTCCACAATCTCATTGTTGTCCTTGTTGACCTTGGTCTTGTCATAGCACTTCTCATAGCACAGGATCCTCAGGGACTGAGAGCCCTCCAGCTCGATCTCAAACTCCTGGGGAAAGAGGGAACAGGGGTCCTGAAGCTGGGGGACACGACTTCCTGGCAGGTGGGGGCTCCAGCTCTGCAAGGAGGAGACGTGGGCGGGCGTGGAGGACCCATGACACCCCATCCCCGGGCGTGGAGGAGCTTCCGCACTTTCTGGAGCTCCGTAGCCTCCAGGTCACTGAGGAAGTAGAGTCTGGGGCCTGAGCTGAAACCCGTGTCTGGACACAAACACGAGACCAGAAGCTACGTGAGCAGGGGCGGAGAACAGAGGGGTTAAAGGGAGGAGCCGAACAGGACACAGCACAGGGAGTGGGTGGGCACGGTCAGTGACAAGCTCAGGGGTCTCTGCGGGGACATGAGTCCCCTCCACTCACCTCATCCCATTTGGGCTCTGTCGTGTCCCGAAATACCCTGGTTTTGGCTTTGCTGACAAAATAGCCAAAGGAATCCACCTCCAGGGTACAGTACAGGTCTGCAGGGGGGACAGGCAGAGACACTGAGTAAGGTCCGAGGCCCAGGAACTCGGGGGATGCGGGGGACGCATCTGTCCATCCAAGCACCACCGCACGGTGGCCCTGGGTGTCCCCCACAGCCCGATGCGCCGGGCCCCTCCCACTTCTCTGCCTCCTCTTCAATGGTGCTGCCCCTCCAAACTCACTCACCGCCCTTCAGCCACGCTGGCCTCCTCCCCAAACGTGCCCGCTGTCCCCGCGTGGGGCCCTTGCTGTCCCTTAAGCCCCTGGTTTGCACCTGGCTGCCTCACCACTGAGGCTTCTGGCCACATCTTCACTGACCACACTGACTAAAGGAGCTACCCCTCCCCCCAGTCCCAGGTCCCTCAACGGGACGTCACCGGCATTTGAGGTGCGAGTCTCCAGAGGGCATCTGGCCTCTGGGGGCTAAAAAAGCTGGAGTAACCCCCAGCTTTGGAATGTGCCCCGCGTTCCAAAAGCTCAGTGTGTTGTTTTCTTCATGGCACTTAACTTTGAACTTGTCCTTTTTGTGTTCCTTGTCCCCCTTCCCTCTACCACATCAACACCACACAGCCTTGTGAGGCTAGCCACTGGTCTCTGGGTGGCACACAGCGAGTATCTGTGGGATGACTAAGTGGAGCCCCCACCCCCACCAAGTACTTCAGGTTGTAAGTGGTGGAGGGCTGGGGGGCAGGGAGCTTCCCCTTGTGTTTGCAGCTTGGGCAATGGCCTTTACATCTGAAAATCTCCTCCCCTCTCCCCTTAGACCCAACTGACCGGGCCATAGTACCGAGTGGTCACCCCTGGTGACTGCAAATCCACACACACACACACCCCCTCTGGGACTAGGACCCTGGCAGCGCCCCTCAGGATGGTGAGTTGGGGTGGCTCTGGGGCAGCATGAATCAAGGGGTGAGGGGCAGAGGTCAGAGGGGGACGTACAGCTTAGGTCCAGGTGCTGCCCAGCTGGACTGTTCTCTGTGAGAATGGAGAGGGGAGCTGCCCTCATGCTGTCACTAGCTGGGTGTGACGCAGAAAAGCTACACGTGGGAATCAGATGGGGGTGTGGGCGCAGATTAACAGGTGAACAGTGTCAGAGACCCAAAGCCCCCGGCCTCTCCCAGATCAGACTGTGGGTGTGGGTGGCTGAGAGGGAGGGGCAGGGAGGACCATTATCTTTATTGGTTTGGGTGTGTGTGAATCCTTCGTCAGGGGCCAGTTCATGGGTAGAAGGGCGGGCTTTGGGGTCAGATCCTTTTGGGGTTCAAATCCTAGCTCTGCCCAAATCATCCACCTCTGCCTTGTGCTTTCATCTGTGAGACGGGAGTAAATCATGGCCTGACAGTGCAGATATAATGAGTTCACTAGGACAAAAAGTCACATTGCAGATTCACAGGTCTGAACCCGCTCAGAATGAGCCTCAGAGTGGGTTGGGGACTGGGGGGGAAGGGAGGAGGTGAAGACCATCTGGAGAGAGAAGTTTCTTAGCAGCTTACTTATGTGTAACCACTCTGACACACCTGCTTCCTATAGCCCACCCCAGCCAACGTGAAGCAGAGCGAGAGGCAGGGCGAGGTGTCTGGCCCAGCTCAGGAGGCCGCAGACGTGGGTGCTGCAACATCCCACAGAGTTCAGTAACCAATAGTGATCCTGGGCCGCGCTTCCCCGGACAGGGATTCCGTGGGTCCAGGGAGCTGCCACGTGTACACGCAGCACAGCTCGTGCTGAGCAGTGGTCCTGGCTGGATGAGAGGGAAGAGGGTGGGCTTGGGTAGTGGAAGACATGAATGCTACTCCACCACTGTGTGACCTGCGTGTGACCCCGGAGAAGTCCCTTGAGCCCTGGGGCCTCCGCTTCTTCATGTATAAAATGGGAATGATATCAGGGACCTCAAGGGGATGCCAGGAAGACCAGAGCATCAGCTAATATACATGAACAGGCTTTGACCTCACCAGGCATCTGTCTACAGCTGGCCACACTGGCATGTTCTCCAGCACCTAGTAAAGGTACCAGGTATATAGTATGGGCATGCAAATTAGCTACTTCATTTGGTATTTCTGAGCTCCTATTCATCTAAGAACAAAGGAGACATGGTGCCTGCCCTCTAAGAACTCACAGTGGGCAAGTAAATTTTCAGGGACAGAATGGTATGACAGGCTGTTAACCATGGTTTGTCCTGGGGAAAGGGGAGGCCCAGTTACCCCAGGAACGCAGGCTTCATGGTAAATGTTCGGGAATGGCTGTTTGCAAGTCAATGGCATAACTGCAAAGAGAGAGGCCAAGGACAGGCATACCAGGCCAGAGGGGAAGACAAGGGAGTGGGAAGGTGCTGGCTGAGGGGAGAGGAGTCGGGAGCCCTGGGTTTCTGATCCTGTGTGATATTAAGTCCTTTTATTGCTCTGTGACTCAGTTTCCTCATCTGGCAAATGGGGAGAAACTACCGTATTTTCCGGGGTATAAGACGACCGGGCGTATAAGACGACCCCCTAATTTTACAGTTAAAACATAGGTTTAGGCCTATATTCGCTGTATAAGACTACAGCCTCGGAAGTGGGGGGTAGTCTTATACAGCGAATATAGGCCTAAACCTATGTTTTAACTGTAAAATTAGGGGGTCGTCTTATACACCGGAAAATACAGTATTAGCTGTCTAATGGACTCACAAATTCCTACCGGGAGAATGCTTGGATAAAAAGGATACCTATATCTTGTGAAACACAAAAACTGCACAGATTGAGTAGGTGGTAACAAAGAAGGGAGGAAAAGGGATGAGTGTGGCAGTGTGCTGGCCCTATACACTGTCACATTTAATCCCGTCTTAGGTCAATATTAACAGGTGTGACTGCCTTTTATGGAGAAAGAAGATGAGGCTAGGAGAGGTTAAGAGACGTGCCCAAGGTCACACAGTTTGTAGTCGGTAGATGTGGGGTTTGATCCAGGATTTCAGAACCTGGGGTGGGGGAGGGCCTGGGGAAGGCAGGGGTGAAGCCCTGACCCAGAGGAGCAGGTTCCTGGCCTATGGGGGATGCCCCACACCTCCAGCAGCTGCCGGGGCCCCAGCCTGGGCAGTGGGAGGCCCCATCAACGGGTCCATAGGGAGTTTCTGTGACAGGATGAACAATGTCCCATCCAGCCTCTTCCTAGGGCTGGCGGGCAGGTGTACTTACTGGCTGACTGCTGAAACCCCTTGGCAGAGTGGACAATGACATGAAGGAAGCCATAGAGTCCTGGAGACTCGTCATCTGCAAGAGAGAAAAGCCCCCAGGGTGGGGGTGGGTGGTGAGAAGCTCCCCAGCTTCATCCCCGCCTCACCCCGCACTGGCTGGGAGATGAAAGGGTGGGCCATACAGTCTGAGCTTTGGTCTGACAGCACCACCTGGTGGCCAGATTGAGAAGTTCCCAGATCCCCTTCGTCTCCCTCCACTCAGCTCCGAAGGAGTTTCCACACCTTCCCTCCTTGACCTGGGATTTCATACCACTCCCCAGGGGTGCCTCCCCTCTCCCTCTGAATCCAGTTGTCCGTGGCTGCTCTCCTCACTCCAGCTTTTCAGAGTGAAAATCAACCACCATTAGTCACTGGGTCCAGGTGATAGCCACCGGCAGAGGGGCGCTTGCCCTCAAAACCCCTTCCCAGCACCCACAGGCAGCCAGACTCCCCCACTCTAGGCCAGGGACCAGCCCGGCTCACTGCTGTGCTCTGTTCAAACACTTCCCACAGGCTCCTCTGGCTGAACAAACTCCCCTGCTTGACATTCAAGGCCTTCTAAGACCTGGCCCGGGGAAACTTCTGGCTTTATTTCTCATCCACTATTCTAATCCATCTGCCCTCCCGCCGCCCATGCTTCAGTCTTCTGCTTCCACTTCTGACTACCATGTGAACATATGAACAGGATCCCAGTGCACCAGTGGGGCCACAGAGGAGCTGGGGCCATCTGGAGAATGGACAACCCTTCCAAGCTCTCTGTATACCCACAACCCGGTCATCCCGGCCCCGCTGAGCAGAGATCAGACATCTGCAGCCAAGTCTCTGGCGAGGATGGCCCCAGCAGTGCCCTGCAGGCTTGGACCTGCGGACGGGGCCACCTTGGGTTTCAGGTCTTACCGTCTTTATTGCTGGTGACAGGAATGTTGTGTACAGTCCTAAGTTTGAAACAGGATCCCGTGAGCACCTGGAGCTCCACCGAGCTCAGGACAAAGGCCTGGAGATCTGTAGGAGCCAAGAGAGCATCACCACAGGCCCATCAGGCCTTGCTGCTCTTCCCTGGGGGCTATTTCAGGGAAGAAAGCTTAGCTCTAGGGGAGGGCTGGTCATTGGAAGGGAGGGAAACACTTGTAGACACTCACATGGGGACAACTGTGGGTATCGTGAGAGTGGTAAGCATGGGAGAGTCTACTGAAGAGACTCAGTGAGTGAGAGAGAGAGAGAGAGAGAGAGAGAGAGAGAGAGAGAGAGAGAGAGAGAGAGAGACTGACTGACTCTCTGGGTCCAGTCCTGCTGCTAATTCATTACATGCCTTAAGCAAATCACTTAAATTCTTTAGGCCTCAACTGACCAGTAACATCACTTATGTGCTGCCTGCACTGGCCCTTTATAGAGGGACCGGGAGGGCTGAAGAGCAGATACTGGATATGAAAGCGCTTGGAAACACAAAGGCCTGTTGTTACTAGGGACCCTATCAGGGCAGTGTAGAGTAGGGCAGGCCTTTACCTTTCTTCTGGAGTTTCTGAATTGCTTCTCTCCACTCTGACCTCTCATAGTCCGAGGACAGTAGGAACAGGTAGCTCTGAAGAGAAGAGATGACAATTCAGTGGGGTGACCATAGCCAAGCCAAGCACATTCCTAGATTCTGGGGCCCCAACAAAGCTCCTTCTTATCCAGGCATCCCTAGGCTTGGAGGAGGCAGCTGGGAGGAGGGCCTCCTTCCTGGGAAGCCCAGTGATAGGAGTGGCAGTGCCAGTGATGGCCAGCAGAGGGCACTGGCTCCACACCAATGGGGAGAGGGAATCCAGGGCTGGAGCCACAGCAGCCTTCTTGGGAAGTGGAGGCCTGAGTTCTAATTTCTACAAGTCATGGCCAGGAGCCCTAGAGAATGGACAGCCCTGGACCGAGCCCTAGAGACTGTACAGCCCTTGTCCCATCACCACCCTTCCTGACCTTTCCATTCCGATTGTGGATCCGAAACGGGATTGTAGGGGAATTGAGCAGCAGCAAGAACTCATTCTCAAACATCTTCTTTTTTAGGCGCTCAATGGCCCGGCTCTGGCCTTTGTTGGCTTTCTGCAGGGGATGGAGCACACAGATGGTTTCCCTCGGCTCAGACTTCATTTATCACCCAGCAGTTCTAAGCACTTTCCCCTGTGTATTAATAAGTGTTTTATGTCCCCCCTCTATTTTAAGATGCTTTGACACCTGGGGGAGAGGGATAGCTGCCCAGAGAGAAAACTGCCCCTCCCAGGGGCAAATAATTCCAAACACAGTAAATGACTCCTGGGTGAGGGTACCTTTCATATGCAAATCAACCAATGCTGAGGAGAAATCCCCAAGCCACCTCCTTTATCTCTCACACCATTCCCCTGCCCTAAGTCACCCAGGGCTAGGTGCCAGACCACTAGAGGCAGCCCCTCTAGCCCAGAGTCCACGGATGTTATCCACAGGAGCCAGGTCTAAGCTGTTTCCCGCCCTGCCTTCTTTTCTCTTGGGAAACACAATCAGGCTCTGGGACACGCTTTCCCACGCTCCTTCTGCCTCTTGACCAAACCTGGCGCTTTCCCATGTGGCCCTGCATGCTGTGGCATGTTCCCTTCTCTTGGGAGACGCTAATAAAACTTCCTTTCAGTGGCATTAGCCTCTCCCGGTCATCACTCAGTTTGTCTCTATAAATTGAATTCTGGGTACCAACAAGACACTTGCTTAAAAACCTCAGACGGTTTTCAGCATGAAGCCCCAACTCCTGACCTGGTGCATGGGGCCTCCGGAGGCTGGTCCCAGCCTCCCTCCACTCCCTGCCTCATGTCCCACCACACCCCTCCTGCACCTACCACCTCAACCTCATGGTGTCAGTCCCTGCTAACAAGCCATTCCCTCAGCCGGTGTCCCCTTGTCCTCCAGTTTTCCGAGTTTCTATTTTATGAAGAACCCCATCCCTTTTATTAACTGCTATGACATGTAGGTCTCGGTTCCAGCTCCACCCTCAAACCCCACAGCTGGAATTCATTTCTGCAGCACTTTTTTACCCACGAGATTGGCAAAATTGTACGTAATTGGCTCACAGTCAGCGTTGTGACAGTATGGGAGATCACTGCCTCTCACACAGTAAACACCAGATGCAACCTTTTCAGAGGTAAATCTGGCAATTACTGTACTTTTTCCATGTATAAAGTGATACTTTTGTCTAAATTTGTTAGACCAAAAATTGAGGGTCATCTTAGAGACAGGAGTAACCCATGTATGATTTCTTAATGTTGGGTTAGAAAAGTAAGGGTCATCTTATACATGGAGGCATCTTATACATGGAAAAATATGGTACATGCACCAGCCCTTTGCTCCAGTCATCTCACTTGTAGGGAATCTACCAGATTAAAAAAAATAGGAGTGCAGAGATGTTTACTGGAGACTTGCCTGTTAAGATTAAAGAACCAGAAACACTCTGAATACCCAAATATGTTGTTGTGTAGTCAAGCAACAGAGGAATCTGTTTAAAAGAATCTGACAGACCCATAGAACCCTAAGGTGCACTGTTAAGTGAAAAGCTTAAATAGAAAAACAGAGCATGTGGTCTAATCCCATTAAAATATGCACGTCTGTGTGCGTGCCAGTATCAGCAAAGAAGAATCTGGAAGACTATACTGCAAACTATTGACAGTGGGGTGGGTGATGATCACTTTCACTCAAAAGCTCACTTTGATACTGGGAGCTTTTCTTATAATAACACGCTGGGGTTACACTGGTGATTACAAAAACAATTATAAGTGAAAAAAATGTTATTAAAAAAGTAAAGCACTGCTTCTTCTGTAATTCAGAGAAGGACACTGTTGTGCTGCTCCAGTGACTCTCAGCACGTTGTGTCACATGCCCGGGTCGGTAATGGGTGTGTCTGCCTTCTCCTTTGGACCAGGACCTCAGGGAGACATGTGGTCCCCGCTGGAGCCAGCAGTGGGAGGAGCTCAGCCGTCGTGCAGCTGACTGAGCAGGAGGCCACGTCCTGGGGCAGGAGGGACAGCACAAAGCCTGCCGGCTCCCAGGACAGGTAGGAAATGTACATGCAGGATGCCCCTGGGCTGGGGATGCTGGCCAGTGCCCGATGGGGAAACAGGCTCCACTGAGGCAGGGTGGGGCCCAGGCATTTGGGAGGACACCTGTGCTGGGCAGGTTGCTCCCTCTGGGCAGATGCACCCCCAGTCAGACCCTCAGCCCCAAAGGCCCCCGGAGTTATTACTGTCCCCATTTCAAGGAGAGCTGTTCACTGAGTTGAAGGATCCTCAGAGGCCATGTATTCTTCAACAAATGTTTACAAAGCACCTATTTGTAAACAATTGCTTATTAGAACACTTTTGTTTAGAAACAATCCTAGTAAACAAGTGTTTAGAACAACTGTTATTTATAGAACACTTTAGTTGTATCGTCCCTAGCACTTACGTGCCTCAAATCCTAATGGGGAAGGGAGATGCTTCAGTACCAATAAAGCAAAGCAGCAAACATCAGGAACCAGGAAGCAGAACACCCGACCCAAGACTGTGGGTGGACATCAGGGAAGGTTCCCCAGGGGAGGTGAGGCCTAAGCTGAGCCTAGGGGGGTGAGGAAGAGATAAGGACAACCAGCCAAGTCCCTCCATGCCCTTCCTGCCATTCATGGAGAAGGTTTCTTCTGGGTGCTTTCCTTTAGCCACTGTTTTCAATTATTAATATATATGAATTTAAGGCTACACATTTTCCTCTAAATAGCGCTTTGGTGATATCTCATGGGTTTTGCTATGTAGTGGTCTCATTTTCATGCAGTTCTAAACACTTTGCAGTTTTCATTTGGATTTCCTCTTTACCCTGCAAGTTTTAACTTTCCAGGCATATACTTCACTGTATTCTAGTTGTTGATTTCTCGTTTTATTGCACCGTGGCCTGTGAATATGACTAGTAAGTTAGCAATTGAAAACAAACTGAGATGTCCTTTGCAGCCAATGCATGTTAAATGTTAGTACGTGAATGTTTCGTCTGTTCGACAAAAATTTCAATTCTCTCTCAAGGCACAAGCTTCTGTGCAGTTAACTGTGATATTCAAGGTCCCTTTCTCCTTAATTATTTGCCTCCTTGCTCTGTCAGTTTCTGAGAGGCCTCCCAGATGCTATCTCTTGTGTATGTCCCACTTTCCCTTAGGGCTTCTTCTCTTGCTTCCCCTTTCTGCAGTGTGTGTCACACACTGTTCTCCAGGAAATTTCCCATAGTTAACCCCACGGACTCCTTTGCTCACCCCCACTCTGCTCAGTGCTACTCTGCCAGGGTCAAAGTCTTTCCCTAAGCAGATGTATGTGCCAGGCCTCCCACTCGTGCATCTTCTCTCCTTATCAGGCTCCCAGCCTTTACAACTTCCCTCTCTCCAACTCTCCCATACAACCGGTTCAAAGGTCACCCCAATAAAACCGGCCAACTTCCCTGTCCCAGCTCAGATGCCAGGCTCTGCTCACCTCCTTCTGGATTTCACTCTTGAGGGCAGAGATCTTTGTTTTCATGTCCTCCAGCTCATGGTCTGGGAAGGGGTGCACATGGGGGCTGGCCTCAGACTCCTCGGGGGATGGGAACACGAGGTCGGCCAGGGGGATGTACCATTTGCAGTCATATTGCTGGTGCTTCCTGCACATAAGCCAGAGGAAGACATGAGCCAGAAGGAGCTTGGCTCTTTAAGCCTGAATTGCTATTATAGAACCAAAAACCACCTAGAAGGATTTACTGAGAACTGGTCATAGGCAAGAGTGATCCCTCGTCCTTGAAGACAATGGCAGTGAGGCTTCAGGACCTTGGCCATGTTAGTCTTCTGACCTCATGTGACTGACATTTTTTTTTTTTTTTAAGATTTGTTTTATTGATTTTTGACAGACAGAGAGAAACAGAGAGAGAGAGAGAGAAGGGGGAGGGCCCAGAGCAGTCTCCATAGTTGACATTAGTTTTCCATATAGTTTCACTCCACAGGTGGGCACAGGTAGCTGCGCAGGGCAGGAACTGGGCTGGGGCCTCCCACATAGGCCCTAGCAAAAACTGAACTGGGGGCACACCCCAGTTCAGCATGTGGGTCCGCATGGGCCCGGACCAGGATTCAATCCTCGGTCCCCGGGGCTTCAAAGCGAGCACTTAACCCACTGAGCCATCCCAGCTTTCCCATGACTGACATTTTTAAATATCCCAATCCTCTAGGATAGAGGCAAGAGTGGGCTCACATTTTCCGATTCCCCATCCCCACTCCTTTCCAGCCTCTCTATACTTAGCTTATATTCCTCATCCTTTGGGGCTAGAGATGGAATATAGATATTATTTTGAAAGCCAACTCTGATCAATTAGAGGTCAGATGGAGTACTGGGTTGAGGATTATAAAGCCACATTCAAGCCTAGTGGGAAATAGTGCTATGGTTGATTAGTAATGTTTGCCAGGGGCAAAGGATAAAAGGCTTAGGTATGTCTGCTTGTGACTGCTATCTCTGCTTTAGAGTTATTTCGAATTATTGAATCATAATAACCTCTCCTTCTCTCACTTCCCCCAGGACTTAGGTTGGCACCTCTCATCGGGTCCTTTAGTGTTACAATGAGCCTATAGCTTTGTCCCCTGAACTGTAAGCTAGTGCACTTAGCACACAGTAGGTGGAAGAATGTGGGGTGAATACTGAATAACCTTTTCTGCTCAGGGTACACAGCAGACCCCTATCATTAAGCATTTAGTTGGAAGTGGAAAGTTTTCAAGTCAGATTAAGGTTCAAATCCCATCTCCTCCACTTCTAGTGAGGCCTTGGGTAACTTGTTTAACTTTTCTAAGTCGTTTCTCTCATCTGTGAGATGAGGATGATAATACTTACTTTGTAGAGTTGTGGGGAGATTAGAAATAATACATTCAAAGCATTTGTCATGGCACCTGGCCTGGCAGAAGCACTCAACAAATGAGAGCAGCAGATTTAATGAATATTCACTGACTGGCACTTAGCAAAAAAGGAGCGATGTCTAGTAAGAGGATGCTTAAGTAAATTATGGCATATCCACTAGTAACATCATGCAGAAAAGTAAAAGGATGATTATGAAGATGAGGCAGCCACAGGGAAAATGCTTATGACGTGAAATGGAAAACGCAGAGCCCCAAATTGGGTATTCACTCTGATTACACGTGTGTGAAAAAAACAGAACATTAAAAAAAACTGGAAGGAAACATAGCAGCAGGAGACTGACACTTATTATGTTCAGGTGGGTGATGTTGTGTTTTTTTTTTGTGCCTATAATTTGGTTATATTACCCTTATAATTAAAAACATGATTATTTATTTTTAGAAAAAGGCTATGTGGCAAAATAAAATTAATTAATAAGTTTTTTAAGAGGAACAGAAATGCAGATTGGCCCAGGTTGCTGAGGGGTCCGACAGGAGGCAGGGTCTCGTTCCCCGCCACCTCGACCCTGCACTGGTGTGCACTCACCCTGCAGATGCCTTCTTTAGCTTGGCACACAGTAGGACGTCTGTAAAGAGGAAGACGTGCCGCAGCTTCCGGGAGCCCTCCGACACTTCCACCAGGAAGCCGTCCTTCACCAGCTGCCGCGTCTGTGGGAGATGGCACACCCACCCCCTGCTCAGGGCCCAGCCTGCACTGGGGCACAGCCCTATCTATGGCTGGTGGGCTGCAGAGAAGGGCCGTAATGCCTGGTGGTTAAGGGCACTGGCTTTGGGTCACATGGATATGGGCTTGAATCTAAACTCTGCCACTTCCCAGCTCTGATCTTGGGCAAATTCTCTGACCTCTCTGAGTCTCAGTTTTACCATCTTCAAAACGGGGATAATACTGTCAGCCCCTAAGGAAGGATTCATTAAGATGGTGTATGTGAAATAGCACATCATTTGTGATCAACAAATAGTGGCTTTACATATGTCCACAGCTGTCAACAGCTCCCACCCAGTTCAGGATGACTTGGTTCCTCTGGGGCATAAATACTCTTCACCCCAACCTTGACTGAAAAGTTGATCTGCTTTCAGTTCAACGCAACCCACAGACCTGCACAGGCCTGTTGATGCTTCTACTACAGTGGATTCTTCAACCACCCCCAGGCGGATGGGAGGCCCTGAGCTACCCTCTGTGGGGCTATAACTGTATCCTGGGGAACCTGCAGTCACCTCTAACCCGGGCACTGGATGGTCAAGATCACTGTTTCCATCCGTGCAAAACTTCCAGAGTGTCCTCTCTGTCACCCTCCAAGGCAGCAGGCTCCCTGGGGCTACCACAATATAGCCCATCCTTCCCTGTGTGCGTTATACACTGTGTGACCTACATATGCTACATATGTAGGTGAGCATGCTGAATGTGTACAATTAAAATGATAGGAAACTGATAGTGCTCTAAGCCCTCTGGAAATCTTTCAGATATCCCTGAGTCAAACAAACTAGTAACGTTCCAGGGTTTGCAAACCAGAGCTGGGAGCTGCATGCAGGGACAGTTCTCTGTGCCCATTAGTCACCCTCCAGACCCTGCCCCTCATTACTTTCCTCCCTAGGAGACACTGGGGACTCGTAAATGTAACAAGGGAGCATACACTCAGCCAGCCTGCATTCCTAAACACCATGTAATTAGCTCTCTTGGACAGGAAGCACTGTATTGGGGCCAGGCTGCTGACCCACGCCAGAAACTTGTCCCTCTGATTCTTCAAATTGCTTCTCTTCACAGGGCACCTCTACCCTTCCACCAAGAAGAGTTCCCCAGGGACTGGAGCTGCTGTACCACATCCAGGAGCCCCCCTGGGACACTGGAACAGCTTGGCCACCTAAGTCACCTCTCCTACCAGCCTTTTCTGTAGTGCGGCTCATTCTCTAGTTCTTTCCACCTGCTCACACAGGCTGATCAGAGGCAGCTTGGAGTTCCCACTCTCTCAGACTCCCTGAGCTCCTTAAGATGGAACCATTATGTTCCAGGGGACTCTGAGGGCATCGTATTGCCCTGAGGGGAGTATCTGCATTCAAAGAAAAAGACAGGCAGCACCCCCTAAGTCCATGGTATGGGGGCCAGTGCATAGGGCTTGCAGACAGACAGCCCCAGCTAAGGAGTCCAGTTCTGACACTCACGGCCCAGAGGCCTTGTGCCAGACCTGAAGAGACTCTCCAGGCCTCAGTTTCCTCTTCTGCCTCAGTGGACTGTATGAAGGTTGATGGGACACTGGACTTGAAGCTGCCATCCTAGGACCCGACGGCTCTCTAGGCTGGGAATGAGGGGTCAGGGCTGGAGAGGCACAGGGCAGTGGGCGCAGCTGACCTGGGACGGAGGTCTGGTCTGCGGTACCCTCGTTGGCCTGGGGTTGAGGCTGTGCGGGGGCCTGAGGTCACTCACCTCCCCCTTGGGGGTTGTGACGGCAGTCCGGCGGGGGTCAATGTCCTCATTGATGCTGGACAGGAAGTTCTGGGAGATGCGCAGGGCATCCTGGAGCAGGGGGTAGTCTGGGTGGTCCACAGGAGTGTGCTTCAGCAGGTCCTGGGGAGGGTGGGGGTGGTGAGCTGAGGGGAGTCATTCTGGGGCTCAATGAGGAGACAGTGGGGAGCACTCAGTTCTCACTAAAAGAGCTTGGAGGGGGAGCCACAGTCTAATCTAGTCATGTTTGCAAAATCTGAACTAAAATGCAGGGCCAGCATAGCTGGGGTGAGGGCAGTGGTGGCGCCCCTTTATTTTAGCTACCGTCATGCCTCTGGCCCCCGGGGTGGGAGAGCGCCAGGTGGAGTCTCAGCTCACCAAGCAGCTGGGAGGTCCCACAGCTGCTCCAACGACACTGGAGACCATTGTACCAGGGACAGGGAAGCAGGGGGTGTCTTCCTCCTAGGGAACACCTGGCCAAGTATCAAGCTTAGCAGCTTAGCTGCATTCAGGCCCTGCCACAGCCGGGGCCCAGGCACCCTCTGCCCAGTTCCCCAGCACCTCCCACCTGGGCTCTGTCTCTCCCTGGACATGCAGGGGGCTGACACTCACATGTAGGACGAGGGTGCTCCTGGTGACACGGTCAATGGGCTTGTAGAGCAGAGCTGTTAGGAAAGGCAGGGAGGAGATAGAACAGATGAAATGCATGAGCAGCTTGTGACCTTAGGGACCAGCCTTGTCCCCCGACCCTCCTCCCTCCCCTGCACGGACTCCCACATACAGGACACCCACGCACAAGCGGGTTCCTCAGCAACCTGCACCTCCATCCTCACCCCAGGGCAGGCCAGACACCAACAGGTGCACACGCACCCTGGCGGTCTGGGCCCCCTCCCACCTGCCTCCGGTCTGTCCCCAACCAGACCCAGGCCTGCCCTGGCCTGACCGTCCCCGAGCAGATGCAGATGCTCCTCTGTACCCCCGGAATGCCTAGCCCGACCCACAGAGCCCCTGCACACCCGGGGTCACACCTGGGGCCCCAGAATACAGCAAGGAACATGCCGTTTTTCCAGAGAGGGCAGCTCCCCCAAGCCCAATCACTCTCCTACTCCTGATCCAAGGCCTGGCTCCGCCAGCTGGAAATGGCAGGCTTCGTTTTGAACCACTCAGCCAGCCTCATCCTCGTGAGAAGACCCCTCGTCTGCCCCAAAATACACACAGAACAGGACAGGCTGAGGGAGGCAGGGCAGCTCCCCACAGAAAGGCCCTGCTCTCTAGGGGCAAAGATTTCTGAAAGGAATTCCGGTGGGGCCTCTGGGAGCCCTGCAGAGGCTGGGAAAATGCTAGCTCAGCAGGGCCCTCATCACCACACCCCTTGGTGACCAAGACACCAAGTTAGGATTTCTGGGATTCAGCAGGGACAGGTGGAAGTGGCAGCTGGCAGACCAACACTTCCAAACAAAGTGGCCTGCAAGCAGCTGCGTGCACCCTGCCTCTCCCAGTGTGGGCGGTTCAGGCTCAGTCCTGCACCTGGAGCCTCAGGCCGTGGGGTCATGACCTCTCTCCTCCTGCCACAGAACAAGAGGCAGGATGCCGGTCTGAGAGGCGGCCCTTAGATTGGGTGTCCCATGGAACCAGGCTGTGAAAGGTCTCAGAGTTGACTCCTATGTCCTAGCCAGTCCCCAACCCCAAGAGGCCCCCAAAGCCCCAGGTATAAGTAGCCCATGCACGGCTAAGCAGAGCTTTCGGGAACAATGTGCTGGCTGTGAAGATGATGCAGCCAGTGCTGTGCCATGAGCTTGATCTGCAGTCTTTGCTTGGCTGCCCGTTCGAATCGCTGGGGGAGCTCTTAAAACATACAGCTGTCTACCTCCCTTTTCTCACCCCCTCAGCTAAATCCCCAGGTCTGCTGGCTGGAACCTGGGTATCAGCATTTTTAAAAAGCTCCTTTGCTGATTCTGATATGTAGGAATAATAAAAAACCATAGATGGGGAAGCCGGGATGGCTCAGAGGGTTAAGCACTCACTTTGCAGCGCTGAGGACCAGGGATGGAGTCCCGGCCCCAGCCCATGCGGACCCATATGCTGAACTGGGGTGTCATTCCCATGCAGGAGGCCCCAAGTTTGTTTTTTGCCCCCCAGTTTGGCCTCTGGTTCAAGGGGGAGTGCCTCTCATGTGGGAGGCCCCCAGCCCAGTTCCTGCCCTGTGCAGCCCCACCCACCTGTGGAATGAAACTATATGGAAAAACCAATGACGTGCAACTATGGATACTGCTCTGGGCCCTCCCCCTTCTCTCTGTCTCTGACTCTCTGTCTCTGTCAAAATAAAAATAAATTTTAAAAAACAAACACTGATTTAATGTGAACATACTTCTTGTGACTTATTTGTAGCGCTTCCTTAATTTAGTAATTTCTAGAGCCCCTCCCATGGGCTACAGGAGCCAGGATGGACAGGATCAGACTTGGGATATCCTGGGACAGCGAGGTTAGAGGCCAGTTATCAGCCCAGGGAGACCAGATCTGAGGCCGTTTAGGGTATCCACGTGTGGCTTAGCTCATCTTAGGGGGGAACCACACCCCAAGAACCTCAGAGACCCAAGAGAAAATGCGAGCTCAGCAGACACCTGCCCAGTGGGCCCTGGAGCCCAAGCTCAGGGAAAGCTGATACTGCGGCATCAGCTCCCTGTGGAGTCCCAGGAGGAAGAGGTTTCTGATTAAGCTCAGCGGCCTGCACAAATGGTGGGTTGGATTTCAGAGGGGTTATTAGTACGTCTGTAGTCACCTTAAGAGTCCACCTGATTGGAGGTGGGGGTAGGGCAGCTGGGAGGAAGTGAGGGGAGAGGGAAACACAGGGACAGGGCCCTGGGGACACAGGCAGACACGGGAGGAACCGGGGGAGGAAAAGCGGCGTTTGTGGTCCCCCTACACCCTTGTTTCGCCTGAGAATGTAGGGAGCCCACCTTTCCCCCTTCACCTGTTCTGTGGCCCTGGCAGGGCACCTGCTTCCTGTCCCTGCTTGTTACACTCTCCTTACTCCTCACCTGCTGTTCCTGTTCCCAGGACGGACACCAGTTCACCAAGGGGCAACCAAGCTGCCACGCCTATCTCTCCCCTGTCTCCAGGAAGCCTTCCCTGACCAGAATACGTGCAAGCGATAGCCACTGTGCCTAAAAGTCAGACCACAGGCTTGCTCTGGCTTGCTGGGTACTCACTCTGTGTCCAGTGGCCCTGTTTTATATGCGCTATTTCCTTTGATTCAAATGGGAAGCAATCATCGCTAGCCCCATTGCACAGATGAGGAGACTTCTCCAAGGCACAGAGAAATTATGTAACTTGCTCACAATCACAGAGCTGTACACGGCAGCTAGATTGTTAACATAGGTCTATCCAGGCTCCTTTTTTCCTTCCATAAGGGAGGGTGGCACCTGCACAGCTCAGTGACCCTCAGGAGGACTCTTAGAAAGATCCAGGGGAAGCCGGGATGGCTCAGCAGGTCAAGCAGCTCACCTTGCAACCCTGGGGACTGAGGATCGAATCCTGGCCCTGGACCATGCAGACCCATTTGCTGAACTCGGGTATCTCAGGCCCCCTGCCCCCTTTCAGGCTCTCACCCTGCCCTCTCAGGCTCAGCCCCTGGTTCAAGAGGGCATATCTCCCATGCGGGAGGCCCCCAGCCTAGTTCCCACCCTGCATGGCCCCTGCCCACTTGTGTGGAATGAAACCATGTCAAAAATTGATGACCTACAATCATGGAGACTGCTCTGGGCCCTCCCCACTTCTCTCTGTCTCTGTCAAAAACAAAATAAATCTTCAAAAAACATAAAAAAAAAAAAAAAGGAAAAACGAAAGATGCACTAGGAAGGAGTGGGCAGCTGGCCTCCCTTGTGGCCACAGTGAGCCACCTCCTTAGGGGCCTGGGTCATGCATGACTTCCCTTCGCATCCCCCACAGCATGCAGCCCTGCAGAGGGGGCGCTCAGCAAAGAACATTTAAGGCAGACAACCCCAGAGTGAGCCCTAAGTTGCACAGCCCCATGGGACCCCCGGAACCAGCATCCCTGGGAGGAGCTGAGAAGATTCTAAACAGTGTGGTCAGCAGGCTCATCCACTGGCCATTCCTCACTTTGAAGCTGACTTCAAAGACAGCATTACAGGGACCAGAGGCACTGGACACCCAGGTCCCAGGCCTGTTGCACAGATTGCGCTTCTTTTGTTGGAGGGAAGAGGAAGCAAAGGGCCAATCCCTTCCCTTTTAGGGGGGAGAGTTGAGACCTGAACAACTCCTAGGACAGACCAAATGGCATGCCCCCTGAGTCCAGCACTCTCCTCTTGACCCCAGGCTGTAGGACTCTGAGCTGAGGGGAGGGCCACAGGGCAGCTAGAGTTCCCAGAGCTATCCTGCCCCAGGGCAGAGGGAGAGGGGCTGCCTCAGGGGTACCTCCATCATGAGCAGTCTCCCACACAGGATAGCCTGAGATGGTGAGGGGATAACAGTGGCCTCAGGGAAAGAGCCCAGGAGACCCCATCAATCTTTCCTCCAGCAAACCCCCTCACCCTCTGTTCAGCCTTTGACTAGGAGCTCGGGGTTACCATGGAGATTTGAAAACAAAGTGACTGGGAAGGGTCAAAATGCCTGGTGGGAGGAAAGAGACAGACGGGGCCCCACAGCTCTGCGAAGGCAGCCTGGGCCATCCCTAAGGCACCTGGCTCAGCGAGCAGGGCCCAGGGGCTTGCAGGTTCCTCCTGCTTCAGCCTCCTTTGAGCAAGAGCCTGGCTGACAGCTTGTGCCTGTCCCAGGACATCCCACCAGGAAGCTGCAAAGGGATGCTGGTCCCTCCCATTGTCTGGCGGGTGTGTGACCTTCACAAAGCAGCAGACTGCCACGCCCCCCTCTCCTACAAGCATGCCCTGCCAACCTGCAGCGCTAAATGCCAAGACCTCAGGTCAAGGATCTCCAGGGGCTAATGACAACGACCCCCCTGACAGCAGCCCAATTTCCTCCCGCTCTCCCACCGCAGCCAGTTCCCTCCCCACCGCCTCCTGCTGCCTTACTGTCTCCAAGGCAGCATGTGCAACTCTGCACACACAATACCCTGGCTGCTCAGCCTCCTCGCGTCGGGAAACAAAGAAACTCCCAACTTCTCCCTCCAGCCGGGGCTGGTACCCTCCCGGGTCCAAGGCACCGCTGTCCAGACCATCTGTCACTTGGACTGGCCCCTGCTGACCCCTCGCTAGCCCCAGGTGGCCATGCCTGCAGGTAACAGCCTTGTCACTTTTGTCCTGAACTGCCTCTCCAATGAAGTTGCCCGCAGCCTCTCCAGCTAAGCACCAATTCCGAACAGCTCCTCAGTGGATACCAGGACCCGCCCAGCCTGGTCCTTCCATGTCTAAGGCACGCTGCCCTGAATGGCCCCAGCCTTCAACTCCAGAATGGAAGCCGGTGGGGATGCAGGTACATGCAGATGCAGCCACTTGCCCCCTCCCTTCCCTGCTGCCCCCTCGCCTGGACAGCCACACTGAAGCCCAAGCCAGCCAGCCCCTAGAGGTGGGAAGGTCCACCGCCTCCCACGAGAGGGGGTCTGGATTACCATAGGTGCAGTTACAGCAGAAGCGGATGATGAGGAGGATTTCCATGGCAGCCTCTGTCCCCGCAGCAGGAGCATGCGGCCATCGCTCCCAGACTCCCATCGGCAGCCCAGCCACTCGGCCCCCTTGCCCGCTGCTGCTGCACAGCCTCCAGCATCAAGCTGCTTCCGAGTGCTCTTCTAGCGAGGGGGAGGGGAGGGCAGGGAGGGGAGAGGCGGCGCGCAGAGGAGGGAGGAGGGAGGAGGACGGGAGCTCGCTGCCCGCTGGCAGCCTACAGAGGAGCACGTTTGTAGCTGGCTGGCTGCCTGGGGGCAGAGGCCGATCCTCGCGTGCCCGCGCTCACACACCCGCGTGCACATGCTCACACAAGCAAGGCACCATCGCCCACAAAGCCAGACAAAGGACGGTGACTGCTATCCAGCCCGACCCCCAAAGTACCTTCCATAGTGACTGATGTGTGGCTGTCCTTGGAGTCCTTGGGACCTTTCACTTTGAGTTCCTGCCAAACAGAGAAGAGGAGTCACAGCCTGTCCTGTCTACCCCCCATGGTGAGCATGGCAGGAAGAAAGGCTCTGAAACCCAGGGGTGCAAACATGAGGTGAGACAAAGACGAGGGGCATGGGCCTCCCCACTGCCTCTGGACTCCCCGCCACATCCACCATCTCCAGGGAGCCCAGAGGCTGGGTGGAGGCAAGGAGGTACCAGGGAGGACTTCGATTATGGTGCTCCTCAGACCCACCCTCTCCAGTCCCTCCCTGGCATCTCTGAGGGCCTTCCAGAGAATGAGTGGTGGCATGCCCTGCCCAGAGTGTCCCCAGCAGCAGCCACTACTTAGGGCTCTGTACACGTCAGCCCAGGGCTCACAGGGCTTGAGCGACCAGCCCTAGGTGAAGTAGCTGGTCCTGGGGGCACGAGTAGATCTCAGGATAGGAGTAAAGGGTCCTGCATGCCCGCATGAGGGGAAGCAACGAGGTGGTGCCCTGGGGCTGAGGCTGAGCTCCACATGCTACACGTATGTACCACCCACATCGGGAGGGTCTCAGCAGCCCCAGCCCCACCTGACTCTCCCCACTCCGCTGAGCCTGTATTAGGCGGCAGAGAGGAACCCCAAGGGGAGAGCTGACGGCCCTCCAGCTCCCATGAAGAGTGACCGGGTAGTGAGTGCTGGGAACGGACTCCAGTGTGGCTTATCTGATCCAAACTTGCATCTGCCTTTAGAGAGAGAGGTCAGCTCCAGCCCTCGCCAATAGACCCGTGGGGCCTGTAACTGGAGATGGAAAGCCATCCTCATGTGGAGTGCTGAGTGCAGGGAGGGGAGCTCAGGGAGGGTGGTGGCGGGAAGGTCACGGTCATGTCCCCAGGTGATGTCACTGCTCTGCCTGGGAGGGTGGAGATGCCGGGCAGCAGGAGCTCCCCTTCTCCTCTCCTGACTCAAGCTGTTTCTAGATAGAGAAACCCCCTGGGACTGAGCCTGGGTTTGGGAGGGTGGTGGGGAGGAGGGGGGTTACTCATCTCCTCAAGGCTGTGTCTAGGGCTGATGTCTGGGTTCCCAGCTTTACAGAATTTTCTTTTTCTCCATGCCCCCCTTCTGTGCCGCCTAGAGGTATGAAATCATTCCCGCTGCTGAGGAGACGGGCCTAATTGCAGCCATTAAGTGGCAGCGCCAGTAGGAAGTGGCAGCGTCAGAGCGTGAGTCAGGGTGAGAAGCCACCTGGCAGCCTCTGTCCCTGGAGCTGGCAGCTAGGAGGGGCTTAGGGACGAGTGCAGGGGTTTCTGGGAAGGTTGGGCTTCCCAGGTCAGGCTAAGAGGACACCCCCACGCTCTGGGCCATACATGACCCAGGCACCTGGGCAGCCTTGGCAGGGCCTCTCTGAACACCGACTGGGGGAATCCAGTTAGCTTCCAGGGAGGGCTGTGAGGAAAGCACCATTTCTCCAGCCTCCTGACTCCACGGAGAGGGACTTCCCTACTCCCCCGCCCCATCCTCCAAGGAAGAGGGTGACTCACCTGATTCCCTGGGTTTGGGAGAAGCTGAGCTCAGCCCTCCTCTCTCTGCCCCCAGTAGATGTGCTTAATTGTGGAGGGGAAATGCTAGCAAGGCCAATGTGGCTACAGATCCAACGCCACAGTTTTCCAATCTGGCTTTTACTAGTAAGCTGACACCTCCGTCTGTCCAACTCTGTGCTGCCTCTAGGCCAGTTTCAAAATTGGGTCTAAACCGTAACTCCAGCAGTTTCACCTGCATGATCCTGCACCTCACCAACATTTCTAGCATAGGAGCTATGACGAGAAAGCAAAGCGTCCAGAGGGGGTTGGAAGGCAGGACCCCCAAAACTGCAGAAGGTGCTCCCCAGCCCTGCAACCAGAGGTTCTCTTGCCCTGAGCTTGGAGCAAGCTGACTGAGACCATCTGGCTAGAGGGGTGAGCTGGGCAGTGCCCCTGAAGGATCCTAGAGTCCCGGCCTGCCACTTCCTAGACAGTGTGAACAAAAAGCCACATCTTTGCCCTGCAGAGGGGCATGGAGGGAAGGCTTTAGCTGAAGCAGCAAGACAGGTGTAATTCCAGCCAGAGGGTCTGTGGCTTCTCTGTCACCTAACTGGCCCTTGTGTTCTGTTTGTGGGATTGCAAGGATCTGAAAGGCCCTTCTCGTTCAGCCTTCCTCAAATCTTTCTGATCATAAAAATTACCTGGGAAGCTTGTTAAAAATACAGACTCCTGCCCCCACCTCACCCCCAAACCTTCTGAATTGAAGCTCCAGGGAAGGTATCCAAATCTGCATTTTCAACAGTGTCCCTTAGTTTTTAGCAGGCCAGGGTGGGATGGGCTGGAGGAATCTAGATACCCCAGTCTACAAAACAAAGGCCCACAGAGGGAAGCGACTTGTTTAAGGTCACTGCAGTGTGGAAAATACTGCCCTATTTTTTGCATCCCCTGTCCTAACACAGTATAACCTAAAACAAAATGACAAAAGTCAAACAAATTGGTGTTCGTACATGAAGAGGGAAAATGTCAAGTGTAAGAAAGCAAATGTCAGGGTGTTACATGTCAGGAGAACCACCTTCCTAACCAGCAAGCAGGAGAGAGGCCCAAAGACCGGAGGGCTCTGAGCAGCACCCCAGCCCTGAGCCACAGGGGTGGCTATGCGGGAGCTGCCCACCTCAGAGATCTTCTGGAATTGGTTGTTGGACTGGCTGCACTTCTCAGCTGTCTCCAGAGCGACTTTATAGTTATCCACAAATGCTTTGTACACGCCCAGCTGGCTGGCCTGCAGGGAGAAGACAGGAGAGAGAGGGGGCAGGGGTGGGATGGGGAGAGAAGATTCATGAATGGATGAGAGCTGAACCAGAGACCCCAGAGCTCTCTTAACACTCAGAACCTCTAACTCAGCTCCAAAGGGCTATCTGGGAACTGAGGGGAAAAGCAGGCTGAAGAGAGACTACTACAGGATCCCTTTGAACTTGACAGTTTCCATGGAAACTGACTTAGCCAATAAGGTTAACAAGGAGGTGACAGGGGTTGGAGGGAGCAGGGCAGGGCCTTTGTTGGCATGCTAGAAATTCAACTCAGCAGCAGCATTTGGCTTTATTTAGCATCATCAAGGTCTCTGGGGTTTGAAACCCCTTAATGGCTCTCACCTCTTTCACATCTTGGAATTAGCAGGAGGAGGGAGGGGCAGAGCAGCTCAGTGCCCCACTCCCCACATGTGCAGTGGCCAGAACAGCATTTAAAGGCACAGTCCCCACTTCCCTCAGCCTCTGGGTCCCTTTCCCCACCTCCTGATCACACATTGGCCTGTCACTACGCTTTCCAAGACTTCTGGCCACACAGAGCCTCGTTTCCTCTGGGAGGCAGATCATCCCCTTCTGCAAAAGGGGAAATTGAGGCATATTCACCCAATTCCTCAAATATTTGCAGAAAGTCTCTGTGCTGGGCATATGCATTTCCTCTTACAGGGAGCAAAGGCTGGAAATTTGAATTAAAACTATGATGAGATACTATTTTATACCCATAATCTGGCCAAAATTAAAGTCTAATGATATCCAGGATTGGCAAGAACGTGGGGAAATAGGAACTTTTATAGACTGCTTGTGGGGGGTATAAATTAGTACAGTTCATTGGAGAGTAATTTGTTAATAACTAATAAAGTTAGAAATATGCACAGTCCATCCCACTGCTGAGCAAATCCACTTCTACATGCAGAGTTCCACTATCCAACCCACGAGCCTCCCACTACCTGCGGCTACCGAGCACCCAAGATTCGGCCCCTCCAAGACAAGATGTGCTGTGAGCATAATACGTGAAAGACAGTGGAAACAAGCTCATTAATTTCTTAATATTGAGAACATGTCAAAATGACAGTATTTTCGATCTACTGGGCTAAATAAAATATATTACTAAGATTCATTTCACCTGTGTCTTTTTACTCTTTTTTTTTTTTTGAGAGAGAGACAGACAGAGAGAAGGGGAAGGGCCCAGAGAAGTCTCCATAGCTGACAGCATTAGCTTTCCATATAGTTTTACTCTACAGGTGGGTGCAGGGCTGCGTAGGGCAGGAACTGGGCTGGGAGCTTCCCGCATAGGCCCGGGCAAGAACTGAACTGGGGGCACACCCCAGTTCAGCATATGGGTATGCTTGGGTTGGGGCCGGGATTCGATCCTCGGGCTCTGGGGCTGCAAAGTGAGCGCTTAACCTGCTGAGCCATCCCAGCTTCCCCTTTACTCTTAAATTTTAAGAGTATATATGTGGCTACTAGAAACTAAAAAAACCCCATGAGTGAGGGTAGTCACAAACTCACACTTCCCTCTGTGGAAAGAATGGAAACAAACACTCATAAAGAGGAAACCTCCACACATGCCACATTAAAATGAGTGAATTAGGTCTACATGTAGCAACACTGGCAAATTTTAAAACAAATATGGATTGAATTACAACATATAGATAATATTATAGATAGATACTCTATCCATTTAAAAAGAACATGCAATACCAAAAGAAAATATAGATCTGTAGTAAAAATGCAAACCTAGAAGGCATCATGCCAAATTTATGCCAGTCACTGCTTCTGGGTTGAGTGGAAGGGCAAGAGGAAAGGAGGAGAGAAAGATTTCATCTGTATTGCTTTTTTTTTTTTTTAATCTTTATTTTATTGTTTTTGAGAGAGATGGAGAGAGACAGAGAAAAGGGGGAGGGCCCAGAGGCATCTCCATAGTTGTGCGTCATCAGTTTTCAACATGGTTTTGTTCCACATAGGTAGGTGGGGGGCCACGTTGGGTGGGAACCAGGCCGGGGGCCTCCTGTGTGGGACGCATGCCCCCTTGAGCCAGTGGCCAAACAGAGGGGTGGGGAGAGAGAACCAAACTGGGGGCCTCCTGCATGGGAAGCATACCCCAGTTCAGCATATGGGTCCGCATAGGCCAAAGCCAGAGCCGGGATTCGACCCTGGGTTACCAGGGCTGCAAAGCAAGCACTTAACCTGCTGAGCAATCTCAGCTTCCCCTCATCGGTACTGCTTTATTTTCCTGACTAAAATGTTCTGCCATATATCTTCAGAGCTTAACACCTGTTAGTTCTGGGAGGTGAGCACAGTTGTTTGTTTCATTATTCTCTAGATTTTCTGGCTTAAATTTTTTTCACTGAAGCAGCAAGGGGGTTCAGCTGTTGTGGGGCTTCCCCAGGGCTCCCACCAAAGCGCTGGGGAAAATGGGCTGCCCCTGAACCTCACCCTGGACACTCTGCTTTTTGCAGAATCCCTGTGATCTTCAAAGACCAAGGAGGAGGGGTAGGGGGGGCATGTGCCTGAGGAAGCAGACCCACGGGATCCAGGAAAGCCAGAGGGCAAAGTGAGAACTGGGATGCTTGCAGAAGAGCAAAGGTCAAAGCCATGCACATGTCAGCACTAGACAGGCCAGACTTTTCAAAAAGAAAAATCTTTGGGGAGGGGCAGGAAGGGATGGAGTCCGTTTCCTTTTCCAGGGGGGAGTACTGGCCCACACGGGTGTCCCAAACTGCAGGGGATGTGCTAAATAGTCATTTCCTAAACCAAAGAAAAAACCATTGCTATTCTCCTTGTCCCTGTTCCCAACACTAGGATAAAGGCTGGATGCCTGGGCGGGACACCAGCCCACTGCCTAAGGGGGTAGCAGGAAGTGAACCAGAAGCAGGGGCCTGGGAAGAAGGCCTGAGGGCAGGGGTCACTGTCATCTCCACAGGGCACCTGGCCTGCCAGGGCTGTTCAGTGGGGAGTGGAGGTTGCTTGGAAACAGCAGCTTGGCACTGGGGTGATCTCATAAAACAAACAGCCGAGAAGCTAATTCCCTTCTGTCCATAATGGATAATCAAATACCCGGAGACCAGCGGAAAAGAAACTGCCTCCAGATGCCTGGCCTGCCCCAGCTCCACCCAGGCCCCGCCAAGCCTGCAGTCCCAGGGGCTTCAACCTCAGTTTATGCTGGGGGAGGGGAGGTGGGGAGCAAGTTCAGGACCAGGCCTGTGGAGCGGAGACCAGAATGGGGGACCCTGGTGACAGCAGGGTCCTAGTGACAAAGATAAACTGGAAAGCCTTTCCACTATGCACCTTCCTGCTCATAGGTTTGCTCTCTTTGGCCATCCTGAGGGCCCACAGCCAATCAGTTCAGGCTCCTGGGCCTGCAGCCAATCAGCTCAGGCTCCTGGGCCTGCAGCCAATCAGCTCAAGATCCTGGGCCCGCAGCCAATCAGCTCAGGCTCCTGGGCCCGCAGCCAATCAGCTCAGGCTCCTGGGCCCGCAGCCAATCAGCTCAAGAGCCTGGGTCTGCAGCCAATCAGCTCAAGAGCCTGGGTCTGCAGCCAATCAGCTCAGGCTCCGGGGCCCAGGCTGAGTGTTGACCATCCCTGACCTGGGGTGAGCATTCTGGAGCTGGCAGAACCAGAACTTGGAATTCCCTTGCCACAACACCTTCTAGAGGGTGCCTCTTCCTAATAATATTAATAATAGTAAGAGTTAATAATAACAATAGTAATGATATCGGTGAACCATGTCCCAGGCCTGTTTTCAGGTGTTAACTCACAACAATCCAACAAGATAAATACTCTAATTATCCTCACTTTTATAGATGAGGAAGCACAACATGGAGAGGTTGGATAAATTGCCCAAAGTCACAGGTTTAACCTGTGGCAGAATCAGGATTCCAATCCAGCTGTGACCTGGCTCTAGAAGCTGTGCTGGTCTCTCAGGACACAGACATGAGGCCCTGTGATGTGTCCCTCAATGCCCTTCCAAGTTCTCCCTAGTCCCAGTGGTCAAGGTCACGGGCACTCATTCACTCAATCATTCATTCACGTACAAGTGCTGGCCTGGTTTGGGGGTCTAATGATGAAGCAAATACAGCCTGTCCTGGAGCTTATAGAGTTGGGACATAGGTAGTTACAGTGCTGAGGGATCAGCACAGGGGTTGCATTGAAGGGGCTGTGGAAGTCTTATTTAAAGAGATCACTTTGAGGCTGGGAACTAACCAGGACAAGCCAGGCCACATGGGGAAGGACATTTCGGGCAGCTAGAGCCACAGTACAGAGGTCAAGAGTGCCTGCAGTGAGAACTGAGAACAAAGTTCAGTGTCTGGGGCACAGAGGGTGGGGGAGGCAGTAGCCAGAGGCCAGAGGTGGACAGAGACCAGCACTCGAAGGGTCTCCTCAGCTATTCCCTAGAGCCTGGTCTTCACCCAATGGGCAAGGGGAGTCACTGAAGAAATTTAAGCAGAGAAGCAGGCCTGGCCAGGAGCTTAGATAACTTTCTAGCTGCCAATATAGGTAGATAAGGTGACCAGATTTTAACATTGGTAAAGTGGGACACCATTGACTGGGGGGGAAGGGGGTTCTTGATTAAAAATTTGGTCTATCTCCCGCCGTTCCCTAGCTTGTTGTGCATTCTTTCCAAAAATCGGGACTTTTTAAAAATGCCGTAGGACGCGGGACAAATTGTTAAAAATCGGGACTGTCCCGCCAAAAGGGGGACGTCTGGTCACCTTAGGGTAGGAGGCGGAGGGGGAGGCCGGTGGGGAGGCCACAGTGGTCCTGGTGAGAGCGCTGGAGCTGGCAGTGAGTGTTGGAGAAGTATAGACTCAGGGATGAGGTGGTGAGGGAGGAGGAGTGGGGGAGGGGAGATGTCAAAGGTGAGTCCAGGGGAGATGCGGATGGATGGGGGGGCGGGGGGGGGGATGGAACACTGAGGAAGCGGCAGGCAGAAGAGCAAAGAACGTCAGAGATGGGATGCTGAGCTTGAGGCCCTGGGAGTACCCACGCAAATTTTTTCCAGTGAGAGCAGCAGGGGCCTGCCCATTCAACCAGTCCCATCACTGCAGGGAGGAAGAGGAGAGGTGCTGCTCCCTGCCCCCCACCATTCCCAACAGCCACTGACTCCCTGCCCACCTGCCAGGTTGGCAGCAGTTAGGGGGAGGAGAGCCAGGTGTGGGGGGCCCTGTGGGTCTGCCCTGGTGATCCTCCAGGGCACAAAGCCAGAGACAGACACAGAGCTAGGGGAGAGAGTGTCACAGGAGCCCTGGCAACCAGAAGACCTCTGCAGCCTTTCCCAACACTAAGCCCCCACATTACTCTTCCCCTTAGGCCTTCTCCCTCCTGCAGTGGTGGGAGGGCCAGGCTTAGTGCTCCCTGCTCTGAGGTCCTCAGATCATTAGCTGACACGGTCTCCCATCTAAAAGCAGCGCTGAGGTGCGCCAAAAGCCCGAGGTCTCAGATGAGCCGTCCCTGCCTGTCCCCCTGACACATACCCCTCTGTCATCTGAGGGACCGGAGCCCAGCCCTGGAGACCCATTGGGGAGACAGGAACAGTACCCTGTCAGAAGCAGCTATGCATACAGTCCATCTCCAGCATCCCTAGAATAGCAAGGCTTCGCAGGGAATTGAGGCACCGGGCCTAGGTCCCCTCTCCATAAAGCAGAGGCCCGGGCTTTCCACCAGGACTCGCAAAGCTTCAAGGAGACCAGGAGGGCGGGGCTGATCAGTCCTCACCCAACACCAGTAGCTCCACTGAGGACCTGGCTAAGAACCTTCCATGAATGGGAGACTCACCAGCTTCTGGAAGAGGTGGCCCATGGTGACCTGGCTGTCCCACTGCTGCACTTTGGGGCAGAGGTTGTCGTAGAACTCTTTGTGGATCTCATAGATGTCCTGGATCTTGTAGAAGATGGTTTCGATCTGCTGGATGGTGAGCACAGGCTGCGAGGTGGTAGCTGTGGCCTTGAGGGGTTTCATGGGCTGGGAGAGGAGAGAAAAGAGCAGAGGTGAGGGGCAAATAGACCAGAGTGTCAGCAGACCCAGGGCACTGATTACCTGTGTTCTCCCTAGACACGGCCACGGCGGGCAGGGCACCCGGAGTGAGGTTCCTATCACATAGATGCTGTCACAGGCCCCACCCAGCCATGTGCAACTGCAAGGAGAGGGACACTACCAGCCAGAGCCTGGTCCAGCAGCCCTGCCAGGCCTCAGGCCACTAGCAGCTGGGACTGGGCTCACTTTTGAATTGCACAGATCCACATCTTTCTTCCACAGTGGCCTCATGCTCAGTCACAAGCACTTTGTCACACGTAAGTGGAAGAAGGGGTGACTGGGAAGACCTTCGATATTGCCTGCTAAGAAACAGACCATGATCCTGGGATGTAGGGACAGAGTCTTGAAGAGACCCAAGACCCACCTCAGCTGCACTGATTTTAAGTTCACTTAGTACCGAAAGAGCAAACAGGTGGCACACATGTGACTGTCTTCCTTCCTGTAACTGTGACAGACATTGCCAAGGGATCACAACTGTCTTTCTCACTGAGCGTGGCTGTAGTCTCAGACTCGTTCCCAATGCCCAGGTTGACACGCAAGATGAAATCTGTCTGTCATCTCTGTTGTCTATACCAAGATGCTTCATGGACTGCAGGTGGAGAGGGTGAGGTGACAGACAGTAATTCAGGACCACCTCCCAGCATGGCTGGGAGGGAGCTGGAGCCATCCTGTCCTGTCAAATAGGAAGTAGGTCTGTGCGACAATAGGGCTCAGGTGCATTTGCTTCAGTGCGATTTTCTAAATGATTAGTAGACACTAATTTTATTTATTTTCCTGCTTAATTTTATTTATTTTTAAGACTTTTTTTTTAAGATTTGTTTTTATTGTTTTTGATAGACAGAGACAGAGAGAAGGGGGAGGGCCCAGAGCAGTGTCCATAGTTATATGTCAGTAGTTTTTGATATAGTTTCACTCCACAGGTGGGCAAGGGGCCATGCAGGGCAGAAACCAGCCAGGGGCCTCCCGCATGGGAAGCTCGTCCCAGTGGGAACCGAACTGGGGGCACACCCCAGTTCAGCACATGGGTCCGCATGGGTAGGGGCTGGGATTCGATCCTTGGACTCTGGGGCTGCAAGATGAGCGCTCAACCTGCTGAGCCATCCCACCATCCCCTTAATTTTATTTTTTAATAAAAATAAATAAATTTAAATATTTCAATGCCAATTGACATACAATGTTATATTAACTTCAGCTATATAGCATAGTGGTTAGAATAAACACAAATTTTATAATCAGGGAGAAAAGATATGAAAATTAGTAGTTGAAACAAAAAACTGATACTGAAGGATCAAGAACTCCTCCTTGGCTGAGCTTCCTTCAGCCTCAAAGATGCCCAGACAGCACCCCTAAGGCGGCACGCCCAAGGCCCTTCAGGAAACAGGGCCTGGAAACCTGTGGCGAAGGAGGCAAGGGAGGGGCGGGCACATTGCCCGGAAGAGAGAAGCCTGCATCGGACATGGTTAATGTGACAAAGGACTGTATGGAGAGAGGCCTTGACTTAGTCCGGGTCACTCTGGAGACTGAGGAGCAGTGAGAAGTTATGGAGTCAAGTGTGGAGTCACTAGAGCTGTCCCCCACAGTGTCCAGGAATTAGGTAGTGAGCTTCCCGACAAGAGAAGTGTTCTAGCAGGGAATGGGCATCCCAGTGCTGGACTGGAGGGAAACCTGTACACTGGGGGAGACCGAAGCTATTGCCGCCTCACACTGAGTGATGACCACCGGCTTGAGCCGGCCACAGCAGCCAAACCGCCAGCCAAGTTTCACTCCATCCTCACGTCTGTCTCATCCTCATGGGGGCAGAGAGCCCAGGTCTGTCTCCCAGAGGAAGCCTCACCTACTCAAATCCCAGACAGTCCTCGACTTCTGGCTCCTCGTCTCCCAGCTCTGTAAAGTCCAGACACCATGAGAAAGGAGGGAAAAGGAGACGCCCTCCTGACCCTCTGGGTGCAGGCACCAACAAATCCTTAATGTCTAGCCCTTTGCTAGGGAAGCAGGATCGGGTTTGACCCGGTGCAGGCCAGGCAGTGCAGGTTTGAGCCCCAACTCTGCCACTTAGTAACTGTGGGCAAGTCACTTAGCATCTCTGGGCCTCCGCAGTCTCACTTGTAAAACTGGGGTGATACAACCTTCTCAAGGTCACTGATGTTCCAGAGGACATACTTTATAGAAAATACCGAGTATGTGCCTCATACATAGACCATCAATTAAATGTTAGCTGCTACTATTATCACTATTCACCCCACAAATAATGTACCAAGTGTCTCACATGAGGCCAGACTGGGGTGGGGGGTTCAGGGGGGTGCTGCCCCCATGGAGCCTCCCACCTAGGACAGGGGACAGATACAATGGCAAGGAAACAATCGAGCACAGCATCCCACGTACGTGCAATGAGGGAAGTAAGAAGGGGATGACCGGAGTCAGGTGCTGCATAGACACCTCCAAGAAGGGGACATGGACCTTGAAGTGGAAGCACGTGGCAAGGGAACAGTATTCCAGGCGGACTTCCTCAATGCCTGGTCCTGGGGCAGGAACAGGCTTGGTGCCTGTGTGCAGTGGGGGGGAGAGAGGGACCTCCAGCTGGCTGGAGGGGTGAGCGGCTGGGTCATGCAGGCAAAGAAATGCGGCTTCTAAGCCCAGGCAAGCACCTGATTCCCCCTGGAAGGATTTAAGCCAGGGAGTGATAGGGTCCAATTTTCCTTTCAGATTATTTTTATGGCTCACGATCCTTGCTCTGCGAGCATTAGAATCTATGGGTAAATGGAAATAACATAAATGAAATGACTTCATGGACACAAAGCAAGAAAGGGTATTGCCCGACTTGTCCTGGAAGCACCAACCACGTGGGCTCGAGGTTGTGCCGGTACAGCTGGGTGGGCTTCCCAGAGGTGGTGACCAGAACAGGCCTGGAAGGTTGGGAAGATCTGAGCACGTGGTGGGGTGGGGCCTGGGTACATGTGCCTGGTGGAGAAACAAGGAACCAGGAGCCACCTAAAAGGGAGTACTGTTCTCCCAATCCCAGGTGGGAGGCCACTCAGCTTCAGGGCTCCCAGCACCCCATGAAGAACACAGGGCTGGCCCTCAGGGTCACTGTCCTAGTTTATCCTTATTCCTTTTACCCAGGAGACGATGGAGGGTCCAAGTCACTACAGAGTCCCAGAACCATACCCCTTGTCCCTGCTTCAGGGCAGTCCCCACTGAGGGGGAATCAGGGAAACAGGGAGAGGAGACAGGAGTCAGGCTTTCTCAGAAGCTTGGGGGGTGGCGGGCGGGGGAGAAGCATGCATCTGCTGCTGCCTACACAGTGACAACACACAACTGCTCTGCTTCCTCCTCAACTTCCCACTCTGTCTGCAAAAGGGGAAGAATGGGCTCGCCAGTAGCAGGTCACATGGACAGGCCTGCACTTGGGCGTCAGATGGTTCTTAGGACAAGGTTGGGGACCTATGGTCTCAGTTCTGATTTCACTGTGTGTGTGGGAGGGGGAGCACTGGATGTGTGCCCCTGGCTGGTGGGGACCCCTGAAGGCCGTTAGCTTTATGTGGGGAAGCTCTGATACAGGCTCAGGTGGCTCATGTGACAGGCACAGACAACCCAATACTGAGCTTTGATGTTCCTCCGCTGAAGTGCTCGCCTGCCATTCCCTCCTCCCGCCTCCAGCAATCCTGCCACGGGAGGTGAAAGCGGCGGCTCTTCTTGTTCCCTGGAAAGAAACAATCCTTAGAGGAACCTGAGGGATCTCAGAGCCAACCCTGGTTCCCATTTCCCGTGAAAGGCTCCTCAGGAAGACAGGCTAGGAGGCTTCTAATGCCTAGCGGCGCTTCACACAGCCATTGGACAGCTCTGTCCTCCAGCGACTTGCCTTTTGAAATCAGCCCACTTCCTCCACCTCCTATCCCAGAGAAGGCCTGGAGCTTGCCAGGGAGGCCTGTTTACTATCACCAGGTTGTCCTCTTCCCTGAGGCCCAGGCAGGAGGTGACTGATCCCACCTAGGCCCAGGCTCCCAGATGCGGTTCACTTATCACCTGAGACTACCAGGAAGCTGGAGGGTTCCAGAAGATGACCAAGCGTTGCCCAGTCAGCAACGGCAGTGGGGTAGGGGAGGGGTGTGTGTGTGTGTGTATGGCAGGAACAGGCTACAGCGTGGCGTCATGTCTGTGCCTGTGTGTGTACTCAGTCTTAGGTACACACATCCAGTTGTTTGCATACCAGGAAGTGTTAAGCAGCAAGCGGAGCAGAGCTGTGGGACTGGGCG
The DNA here is from genome assembly GCA_004027555.1 of Craseonycteris thonglongyai. Lineage (NCBI taxonomy): Eukaryota > Metazoa > Chordata > Mammalia > Chiroptera > Craseonycteridae > Craseonycteris > Craseonycteris thonglongyai. The sequence goes on from PVKE010001822.1 coordinate 42,300, forward strand.
TGGGGTGAGGAGGGGGAGGTCTGGGTGGAGGGGGAGGAGGAAGCTTGGGGAGGACAGATTTTCTTCTTTGAGCACCCCAGTCAGATCACCTCCAAAAGCCAAGGGCTCAGCTACAGGCTGGCGCTGAGAGGGGAGGATTCGCAACTCAAGGAGGAGGCGGGAGGGCTTGAGTCCTTATCTCGGAGGTTTATTATCTGAGGCTGTGGAGAGTCCTGCCCTCCTCTTCCTGGAGCCCTCAAGCCACAGGCCTGGCCTCCCAGATGGTCTGTCCCTCCCTCCCTCTAACCTCTGCTCAAGAAAGACCCAGTCAGGGGCCCAGGATGAATGTACTGAGGAGAGCAGAGGGGCCCCAGCCTCACAGCTTTTGCCTTTGGGGCAAGAGCTGTTTGAAAGGTGAGGCAGGAAGGGAGTGTTTTGGCCCCTAGCTTTGTTGTTATCTTTCCCCAGACAAACTCAAGTCAGGCCCAATGACAGGCTTCTTAGATTCCTTGATGAGGGTAGGTGCCTCCCCTTTAGGCAGGGAATGGGTGTGTTGACAGAGACAAACAGGCCCTAACCTGAATTCTCCCAACACTGGAGAAAATAATAGTTATCAGCTGACACTCTGGCTCTTTCCTAAGAGCTTCACATGTAAACTCATATAATCTTCACAACAATCCCCTGAACAGAGTACACAGTATGTCCTCACTTAATGTCATCCATGGGTTCCGAGACGTTAAGTAAACCAATTTCACCGCAGCTATTTGAGATAGACAAGAGTTAAGCTTCAGCAGCATGCCATCAACATTTCTAACAAGGATCTGCTGTACTAATATCAGTATACCCAGTTTGCAGATGGGGAAAATGAGGCACAGAGGTTCATTAATCTGCTAAAGGCCTAGAGCCAGTATACAGGCAAGTGGGGACCCACAGCCCAGCTTTCTGGTTCCTTTGTTTGAACTTTCAAATATGTGCCCTTTTAATAAGGGCAACTATGCCCCCTTTTTTTGATACAGTAATTCATACTTTATGAGGTGTATTCCACATGTACCTGACTGGCTACCTGGCTGTCCTCCTTCCTTCAGTTAGTATTTTTTTTTTTTTAAGATTTATTTTATTGTTTTTTTGACAGAGGGAGAGAGAGGGAGAGGGATAGGGGGGAGGGCCCAGAGCAGTCTCCACAGTTGTACGTCACCTGTTTTCGACATGGTTCCATTCCACACAGGTGGGCAAGAGCCGCACAGGGTGGGAACTGGACTGGGGGCCTCCCCGAACCAGGGGACGAGAACTGAACTGGGGGCCTCCCGCATGGGAAGCACACCCCAGTTCAGCATATGGGTCTGTGCGGGCCGGGGCCAGGGCAGGGGCCAGGATTTGATCCTCGGTCCTCCGGGCTGGAAAGTGAGTCCTCAACCTGCTGAGCCATCCTGGCATTGTACTAGTTTCCAGAAAGGATCACCTGGTCTTCTCAACTCCATGAAGAAGGGCGAGAAGGCAATGGCATTATTTTCATCTTCACATGAGGACACTGAGGCTCAAGAAGGTTATGCATAGATTGCCCAAACTGGTTTTCAAACCCTACAACACATGTAAGAATTAATATGGGCTAGTATTCATATGTACATATACACATATATACAACAAACCAAGTTTCATGAAACAGTACTTAATATGTGTGATACATGCTGATGTTTTCTCATTCGTTCTTAAATGCTGGGTCAACCCACTACATTGATTGCACAACCCACTGATAGTTGAGCTGCACAGTTTGTAAAACAAGGCAATGAGTCTACTATTAATGTCAGAGCCTTCCCTTGCCCTACTTCGGGCCCAAGTCTGGAGTCTTTATTTACCTGCCATTCTGTCCCTCACTTGAAAAACATTGCAATGGACTCCTGGTGAGAGCTCCTCAGTCCAGTGTGCTGCCAAGTATGCGCACATTTCAGTAGTTAGTCCTTAGCTAACAAGTGTCAAGTCCCCTGGGGCACTAGGTGACTTCTCACAAGTACATAAATGTGTATGTTTTTTTTAAAAGATTTATTTTTATTGCTTTTGACAATAAAGAGAGACAGAGAGAGAGAGAGAGAGAGAGAGAGAGACAGACAGACAGACAGAGAAGGGGGAGGGCCCAGAGCAGTCTCCTTATTTGCGCAGCATTGGTTTTCAATATTGTTTCACTCTACAGGTGGACACAGGGTTGCGCAGGACAGAAACTGGGCCAGGGGCCTCCCACCTGGGAAGCATTCCAGGGGTGAGAGCCGAACTGGGGGACTCCCACATGGGAAGCACATCCCAGTTCAGCATATGGGTCCCCACAAGCCGAGGCTAGGACTCGATCCTCGGACCCTGGGGCTGCAAGCTGACTGCTCACCCTGCTGAGCCATCCTGGCTTCCCCAATAAATGTGTATCTTATCATTCTTGTAAGAATGAGTTTCTGCTGATCTACATCCACATGCCTTACTCCTCCTCTATATCACCTCGTGTCTCAGACAGCAGAAAGCCCAGACAATTACTCTCTATGCCAGTCACTCTGCACAACCTCCAGATGCACTTTCTTCAAAGGCAGAAGCACCTTACATCTGTGTAGCTACTTTACCTTTTGAAAACATTTTCGTAGTATTCTTCTCCCAGTCTGATTCTCAACAATTCCTTGATCTTGGACAGGAAATGGAGGCACCCTCATAGGGGGCTGGGGTTGGCCTAATGCCTCAGAGCTATGGCATGTCTCAAAATGGCACAGACAAGCCTCCTGCTCACGTTTCCTGCCACAGGGCCTTGGCATGGCTTGCATGGTTCACCATTCCAGGGAGAAGGAAGGACCGGGACCAGGAATGACAATGAGATCTCAACTTGATTGACTGACTGACTGAACGACTGATTGAGAGACTCCCAGAATAGTGTGCAGGTGACAGTCAGGCCCCCACCTGGACAGATCGGTGAGTAAAGTCTGTGCCATGGCCATGAGTGATGGAGTGTTTGCCATCCTCAACCTGGTTGTGCTGCTTCCCCTGCCTTTCCCAGAGCAGGTAATGAAGAGTCGGGGTGTAGAGGCCCAGGCCCTTTCTGGCAATGACCCTGGCTGCCTGACACCGAGCAGTACGGAGAGCAGTACCACACCTCTGCCCCCAGAGAAGGCCTGGTTCAGGTCCCCTTCCTTCCAACTCCCAACGCAGTTTTAGGTCATGACACTGCTGACAGAGGGCCCCAGGCCCCCAGAGCACGTACTCACCAGCAGCAGGGCTTCCAGCTGGTTAATGTAGATCTCCTCGCTGGCCAGGAATCCCGAGAGAACCAGCTTCCTCATCTCCAGACCCTTCCCAGCTTCCACCTGCACAAAAGCAAACCAACAGCACCTGAGAAAGGCGGCCAGAGCTCCGAGTGGCCTGTTTCCTTGCCACTGATGTCTTCTTTAACATGTTTGTAGGAGATAAACGCCAATATACTTATGAGAGAAAAGTTGGCAAATACATATAAAAGGAAAACAAATCACCCATATTCCTATGGCTAACATCTTGCTTTGTTTCTCTCCCATCCTTTTTTTTCTACGTTTCCTTATTTTATACCCATCCATCTGTACACCGATTCCACCTCTGAATAGTCAGCAAGACAATGAAGGGCCTGCTCTCATGTGTGGGGGCAATTTAATGGGGGTGGGGCACAGTTAAGAAGGAAAATCAGTCATGGCTGCCCCCCCCCCCCCCCCCCCCCCCCCCCCCCCCCACAGGGCACAGCAGGGGCTAGAGGAGGCTCCCAGAGGAAGGTAGGGGTGGAGACAATGGATGAAAGTGGCCATGAGAATCCCAGCTGGTGGCCTTCCAGCTACACCCCTATCTTCCTGTCTGTAGGGGCTCAATCCCACAACAGAAGGTGCTAACTGTGGGGCCCTGGCAGTCCCTCCTGTATTTCCTGACTGCCTCACTTTGCAAGGCACAGACCCCAAGTGCCCCCCCTCCCCAGCCCCCAGTGGTGGAGACCAGCTTCATTTAACACTGAATGCCCATCTTGCTAATCTCTAACCAAGACGCTTGGCTTCCGTCCCACACTCCCCACTGCTGTGCAGAGCCCACAGCATCCCTCTGCCGCCAGATTCTGCTAGCTGACCTCTCTCTTCCCTCCTCCGCTCTGCACACCACAGCCAGATCAATCTTCCGAGAGGCCACCTTACTTACACCTGAGGCTTGCCAAGGACTTCATAGCAATACAGCAAGATGTGATTATCTGGAGATTCGGTTAGGTTATTCGTCCACTTATTTATCCATTCAACAAATATTTACTGAATGCCCACTAGACCCTGTAGACACAACAGGAAACAAATATACAGTAGTCCCTACTCTCATGTGGGTATAATCTAGAGGGACAAAAGATGTTTACAAAAAACAAAGCAAGTACATACAGATATAAACTGTCATATAGGGCCCAGCATATTCCTTACTTAGTGGCTCCTGGAGCCTCTCCCTCACCTTTTAATGGGCCCCCAGCCATCAGATCAATCTCCCCAACATGCCAGGAGTGTTCTGGTCTCTGCACCTTGGTTCTTGCTCTTCCTGCTGCCTAAACATGTCTTGTCCTTCCCTCGCTCTTCTCTTGTCAGAACCCCGCCTCTCCCATCTGATCTCGACTTAGCAGGGCCTCGGAAGCACCTGCATCACACTCCTGGGTACCTAACATCTATTTGGCCTTGTAAGTCCTTTCCACTCTTTCATTTAGCTCTCCTGAGGTGGGTACTGTATTTTTTACTTTATACAAATGGAAATACACAAGGCTTAAGAGGAAAGGGACTAGCCCAGGGTCACACAGCCAGGAAGTGGCTGAGCTGGGATTCCTCGAACACCAAATTTCATGCTCCCCCACTGCTCTGATTTCCTCCCTTCTGTTCTTTCTTCAAGCAGTCTGCTGACCTAGCATCGCAAACAGCTCTCTCTGCAGGCGTCAGTGCACATGCTGAGAAGAGGCTGGGAGAACGCAGAAAACCCTCAGAAATGTCCCAAGTCCTGAGGAGAGCGGCTTTGCCCAGCTGCCTTCACCCACCATGTTCTCACAGGCTCCCCACCCTTCCCCAGGTAAGGGCTTCATCCATGGGCTTCCAATAGATCTGTGCTGCTACCCCCACAGTTTCTGACATGGTACCTGACCCTGCGACTGAAGAGCAATATCTTGCCAAAGATCCACATTTTCATCCCCCAAACATGGGAATATGTCCTCTTCTATGGCAAAGGGGACTTGGCAGATATGATTAACTTAGGGAAGATTTTCTTGGACTATCCAAGTGAATCCTATGAGAGGGAAGCAAGAGGGTCAGGGAAAAGGTGATGTGACCACAGAAAGAGGGGGTGGGGACAGCACAGTGGCAGGACTGGAAGATGTCACTGTTGGCACTGAACACAGAGGACGGGGCTGTGGGCCAGGGGCCCTAGAAGCTGGAGAAGCAGGAAACGGATTCTTTCCCTAGAACTTACGGAAAGCACACAGCCCCGCTGACCTTTGTAGACCTGTGTGTAAGGGCAGAGGACTGTGTTGTTTTAAGCCACTAAATGTGTGGTGATCGGTTTCAGTGGCCTTAGCAAACAAGCGTGGATGCCAAGCTGTGGGGAAGGCCATCAGTTACTCACTGATGGCTGCCCAAGGACCAGGCACTGTTCTAAGCACTTTGGGTGGAATAGCTCACTGGAATCCCAGTCTGCAAGGTGTTATCTCGCAGTCACAGACAGTGGAAACTGCCAGCTGCCTGGGGCTGTCCCCTCCGCAGGTGAGCCACACACTCTCTGAGGAAGACCAGAGCGTAGAGCCGGGGTCCGGCCCGGCCCCTCGAGGTCAGACCAGAGGCGGCCCCTTTGCACGTCACACACACCCTGCTGCTCCCCCAGCCTGACAAATGCGAACTCCCCCTCCATGCTGTGGGCCAGTGCTCCCCTGCTGCGCCCCATCCGCCTCCTCCTCCCAGCCAGCCGAGGACCTGCCTGAGGGGCTAAAAGCCACATGGGGCAGCTTGACTGGAGGCTAGCTGGACTCGGACCTGGATGAAGACCTGGGGATTCACAGCCACTGCCAAGCCTTTATCACGCCGGTGTGAGTGCACACGCCTGCTTGTGTCAGCCCATTTCAGAAGACCCCCTCCTCAGGGGACTCCCACCTCAGAGTCCAGCCTTGAAAGGGCTCCTCAGAAGGTCCCCCAAGAACCCCCACTCTGGGCCACATCCTCTCCGACATTTTGGCTGGCAGGAGGGTGGAGGCCATGTGAGAGGACATGCAATTAAATCCATCACATTTGGTACCACAGGAGGCCTGCCCTCAGTCACCCCCAAAAACCTCTTCCGTCTCTGCTTTTATCAGACCCCACATGATCCTGGATTAGAATGATCTGAAAACTCACAATTGTTTCTTGAATCCTTGTGAGACTATCCTTATCTCATATATGCTGGAGCTCAACATTCATTCACTCTCCACTGGGAGCCACGCACAGGGAATACAAGTGAGGGAGACAGTCTCAGTCCCCAAAGAGCCCTCTAGAGGTGCCTACGTGCCTGGACACCCCAAGGCGAGTTCTCTAGAGTTCAGGGCCCCCCAGCACAGGAAAGCACTTCCTCCCCCAGCAGAGCTTATGAAACAGCCACGGTGGGCTCGTTCATTCCCGGCATTTTACACAATCTGCTAGGCTGTAATCTGTCAGCGATCTGCCAGTAAGGCTGAGCCAGCTCTGGCCTGGTGTAAATAAAGCCTCCAAGGTTTGGCTGGCCAAGCAAGACCACTGTCCGGGAGCTTTGCTCTCCTCCAAGACAGCAGTGAGGGCTGAACGGGCAGGGCCGCCTGTGATTTAGAGCCTCAGGCCAGGTAACTCTGATGACAGCAGAATCCAGCTCAGGGGCCACACCAGTTTGCAAGAAGCATCCAGCGGGGTCTCCTTGGAGCAGATGCCACTGGTCTAGGGGCTGCGTCCATGCCAAGCATCGGCTTCAGGTCAGCTGGGCCCTCTGAGCTGAGACAATGCAGGGACATCCCACTCCAGCTCTAGAGAAAACCACTGTCATCCTCACATCTGTCCCCCCAAAAGATGAAGCCTCTTGGAAATCACACTGAAAACAGGATTGATTTATAGGGCTGGTATCTGGATGCACGCTCAGGAACACGATGGCTGTTTAAGGTAAGTACTCTTGAAGTAAAGTAATAGCAGAGAGAGGAGAGTCTTGGATTCCTACCAGCTGCTGAGAAATGTCTATTTTATAAGAGTGTGCCAACCAAGGCCGTCCACAGCCCAGGACACGAGCACACTCTCCAGACACACCCTGGACTATACACACGTGCATGTGCACACATAGGCACCCAGCCCAGGCCTGACTCAACTAGAAGTTGTCTCACCTCCTCTGAATTTAGTCTCCTTTTATCAGAACCCTTTTCACAGGCCTGACTACCTTCTCATTGTATTCTTATTCTCTGTGCAATTGCCCCCTTGCCCCTGAACTGTGAACTCCTGAGAAAGGACCATACCTTGTTCATCATTCCTCCCCGGCGCCAGGCAGTGCTTTGAACAGAATACAACATGACAGTGTTTGTTGAATGAATCAATGAGCTTTTTCATCACCTCTCAGCAGCCACTCTGCTTGTCTTTCCTCTCTACCGGTAACCAACCCTGGCCGAGGACGAGAATGGCTTAGGGGTGTTCAGGATTAGACAGGTGCCTGGAACTCCCCAACAGTCATGAAAGGTCCCTCTCCCTCATGCTGGAGACAAGTCTGTGAACACTGAGGCGGCCAGGTAGAGGGGAAGATGGGGTCTGGGAGCATCGGGTTTTCAGGTGTGATATGTACCCAGGCATCCGTGTGCAAACTCCTCTGAGACAAGACCGGGGACATGGTATGCCCTCTGCGGGCCCCGTCAAGCTGTGTCCACTCCACAAGTTAGTTCACCAGGTGAACACCAGATACCAGCCAAGCTCTGGGCACCATTCTGCAGTGAATATGGCACAGTCCTGGCCCTCAAGAACAGGATAAACTTCAGGAGACAGACAGATGTCCAGAGTTCCAAGCAGAATGAAATACGGGCTAGGACCCGGGTATGGGCCAGAGTCTAAAGTAAAGGTGGGCCCACGCAGCAATATATGAGTGTCCGGGACCCCTTCTATGTGGGGAAGTTTCTCAGAGAAGGCCCATTAGGAACCCCACAGACTACAGAGCTCCCAGCCAGCACTCTTGGTTCATAATCAGACATTTTCCCATCCTAATCCTGGGTGGGGGGCCGGTCAGACGCTAGGTGCTGCAGCCTTGGTGGGCCCAGTGGGGAGCGTGATTTACCCAGTGCTCTGAGCTGGCACCAGGTGAGAGCACCAGGGGTGGGATGCTAGCCACTGCCAGCCTCCCAGGACAGCTCTCGGCTCTGCACCCAGGCCTACAGCTCCTGCTCCACCCAGACTGCACACAACAGCCATCTACTGGTCTGCAGTCTATTTTTACCTCCATTAGCTCCTCAGAACCACACTATAACATGGGCAGGGCGGGGCTGCGATCCTCATCTTACAGGAGAGACAAAGAGGCCCAGAGAGGCTCAGTGACAGCCTCCTGCCCACAGCCATGCCCTGGGTACCTACCACACCCTCTAGGGTCCAGTGTTGTCTGGGCTGACAGGCCTGGGGCCCACAGACAGTGCTCTCTGTTAGGCAGCCTGGCTGGCATCTGCAAACTCCCTGCCATACTACTTTCTAACTGGCCCTCCCTCCCATGAGCGCTACAGAATAAGAGGGGGTGAGCAAACGGCTGAGGGAAGAGCTCTTAGAAGAGGGCTTCGGAGAAAGGAAGGCAGGCGGGTTTGGTGTGCGATGCCTCAAGCAGCACCCGTGTGTTTTCAAGCGGGAGTCCTGCCCCTGGGGAGGCGGAGAAGGGAAGTGAAGGGAAGGGGTTGGTGCAGCCACGTCCCACCTGCTCTGCCTGACGGGCAGCTGCCAGTACCCACAGCCTCAGGGTGGGAGGTCCAGCAGACACTTCCTGCCTATGCCCGCCTTAGGAAAAGTGCCTACCCACCTGGCTCCTGCCTCAAAGCCAGCGGTCACTCCCCCTTTTACGCAGATCCAATTCTTTTCCTTGAAGGAAGCTCAGTGACCTCTGGCTCACTCTCTAAATGCTCTCCTGCCCTAGCCCTGATTCACGACATCTCCTTGCGAAGAAGAGTGGCCCCCTTGGCCTGAACTTCATAAGTGCACTTATCCCACTGTTGCCACGGAAACAATGAATTATGGCCTCCTGGGTTCAACTCAGCCGGTGCCTCTGGGGCAGCAGGCCCACACTACTGACGTGCCCACCAGGTGACTCATGTCACTGACAGAGAAAGCCCCCAGCACAGCTGGCCTGGGGAAAGCCAACAACCACTCCCCCTGAGGACAACTGGTCCAAGGGAGGAGACGGGCACAGCTCTGCTCCCCCCAGGAACAGCTGCCAGGGAGCACAGCCCCGCGCATCCCCTCGCAGGCGTGCGCCAGCCTCTCTCAGGCTGAGGTTCGTGCACCAATCAGCCATTTCTGCCCGCACACGGCTGAGAACTGCGAGCCCTGCCCCCTCCCCCGACAAGCATCCAGGGCGTGTCACATTCCCACCTTCACAGCCACCAAGAAGGGGGACCCTGAGCCAGGGCTGGTCGGGGTTCCCAGCTCGCATTCCTCCAGGAGAAACACATCTTCATCCTCCAGAACCTTGTCCAGAAAGCCTATTGCCTCTTCTTCCTCTTCCATGGCAGCCGGCGCCGCGGAGGGCAAACAGGAAGCAGGGTCCACGCAGCAGCAGCAGCCGTTGCCGCCGCCGCCGCCGGGGAGGGCGGCAGGCGGGCAAGGAGGGGAAGAGCGTGCAGGGCAGGCCTAAACCAGCATGCTGGCCTCCCCGGAGTCAGTCCTGGCACCTGGCCACCGGCTCCCGATGAAAGGCTCCATTATGAACCTTTTCCTGCAGCCGCTTCCCAGCCCTCTGAACGCTGGGCTGCAGGGCCGGCCTCAGGCGCGTCCCCACCCTGAGAAACGGGAAGCGGGCCCTCCAGGGCAGCCCCGCAGGCCTCGGCTCCCTCTCTGCGGAGCTCCGGCCACGGCCGCCGCCTCGATGTCAGGGCTGTCAGTAGAGGAAGGCGCGCCGGCGGAGCAGGAGGCGCCCCTGCGCGGCCGCCGGGCCCTTCCTGCCGTGCGCGCGGGCCGGGCGCAGGCGGGGCCCCGCGCTCCTCCACCGCCGCTCCCGAGGTCCGTCCCGGCGCCCCGGCGCCCCGGCGATCGCGCCCTCTCGGGGCTCCTAGGTTCGCGCTTGCTATTAATACACAGGAAATGCACGGCTTGACTTGCGAGCTGGAGCCGTTGCCTCTCTGTGGTCACCGGGCCAGCGGGCTGGCGGAGGCTTCTGGAGCGTGGAGGAGGGGCGAGCAGGCCGCAGACGGGCCGGTTGCAGGAGGAGGTATGCCTCCCAGAGACAGGCTTTATTTACAGCCCCTCCGGAGCCGGGTGTGCCGGCAGGGGGAGGAGCGGAGGTGCAGCTGCCCGCACAGCCTCGTGGACACCCGGGCCAACCTCACTGTCACCTTGGGATCCCCACAAGCCTGAGTCACCTTCTCACCTCTGCCTCAGTCTCTGACACCTTTCAGGAAGGGAGGCCAAGGCCTGGTGAGAAACTAGTTCCCAGCCCCACCAAGGTTGGCAGAACAAGGCTTTGTGCAACGGCGGCCTGACATGTCTCAGCACAATAGCACACAAATGCCAGCCAGGGTCTGCATGCAGCAGGGCCACCTGGGACGGCTGGGGGTGCCCCATCTCCTACTCACAGATGCTGCGAGATGAGCAATACCACCTCCGTGGGGCCCTTTTCCCTTAAGAAGGGCCTGGGCTCCATAGAGCCAACCACACAGGAGAGGGTGCATGTGACCTGGGACGGGCACATGGTCAGTGCTGCCCATCTCAAGCCTGCGTCTCAGGGCTGCTTGAACAGTAGTGAAGCTGAATTCCCTATCCGGGATCTGGAGATGGATGGACATCCACCCACTGTCATCTGGGAGGAGTTTGGGGCGGCGCCCAGAGAAGCTCTTTCACAACACAACACCTAGGGCAAAGGTTGCAAACTCCAGCAGCCATGATGGTGCAGGTGGGGGCCGCGAGGCTGCAGAAACCGCCACGGGGTTTCAGCTGATGCCTGTCAGGGCCAATGAAGGCTCAAGATGGCTCCACAAGGATTGTTCAAGAAAAGCTGGAAATCTGGGTTCTTCATGTGATAGCTCTTGATTTTAAAATGATGACAGATAAATTACATTTTAGGGGATGTAGAGGTAGCTCAACAGCTTGAGTGCTTGCCTTGCAACCTTGAGGTCCAGGGATCGAATCCCAGCCCATGCAAACCCATATGTTAAACTGTGATGCAACTGGTAACCACCAAATGGCTCGGCGGTGAAAGTTCTCCCCTCCCATGCAGGAGGACCCGGGTTTGGTTCCCGCCCTGTGTGGCCCCACATCCACCTGTGTGGAATGAAACCATGTCTCAACTAATCAGGTACAACTATGGAGACTGCTCTGGGCCCTCCCCCACTTGCTTTGTGTTTCTCTCACACCCTCTCAAACAAACAAACAAAAATGATACAGTTGTGCACTGAATTAGGCCCATAGACAAGGCTGCTGCCTTCTCAAAACTGGTTGTTTCTTTGAGAGGTTTGGAGGTTGTGTGGGGGAGAGGGCTCCCTGAATATCCCCTCTGTCCCCTTTCCTCATTGGATCTGGCATCTTGGAATCAAATTCAGCTACACACTACCGTCCCACCACTTACTTTTGTAAACCTGTATAAAAGGCGCCACCAAAAACATAGATCAAGTGAGAACTCAGGATTCTGGGTGGTGAGCCCGAAGCTACAGCCTCACTCAAGCCAATCACCCCCCCACCCCCACCCCAATCTCCCACCAGCCCTTCAACCATATCTCCAGCCAGGGATTCCCTTCACTTCCTGATGCTTCTAGCTCTCAGTTCTCTCTCCCAGTACACAGTTGCCACTCTGGCTCTTAACGATACAGCATCTGAGCTGTCCATCAATTAATTTTTCGTGTGTATACCACTGTCCTCCTTAGGCACCTGTCACAGCCCCTGTCGAGGGCAACTGTGTGGCCACAGGAAGCAGCACCAAACTCTCTGGAGAACTCATTTCCAAATGTGTTCAAAGGAGGGGCAACTGTGCACCAACCTTGGCCCACTTGGTGTCATCACCTCCCCTTCCCACTGGGCACCTCTGATGAAAACAGGGCCTTTGGCTGCACCCCCAAGCTGGGCAGAGGGTTGAGGAGGGGAGACGGAAAAGGATGAACATGGTTTCTTATCTCAACTCCCCCCAAAAGTCTGTGGACGCTCTAAGCTCTAGCTGGGGCTCCGGCTATTCTACTAGAGCAGAGAGCCTGTCTTCACCAGTGACAGGCCCCTCCCTGTCACCAAAGCTGAAACACAAGGGATTTTGGGTAGGCCCTCTGGCCTCAGGGCTGACGGGGTTCCATGGAAGCACGTCATACCCACACCCTGCCCTCTGCCTCAGTCCCCGGTTTTCCCCGCCCTTGCCCTAGCTGGGTTATAAATAGCCGGGGCACATCTGAAGGGCCCTTTCGGCCGCAACTCCTCTTTTGGTTTGGGTGGGTGAGGCTGTTCCCAGGACTTGGGAACAACCAAGTCTAGCATTCCCCAGGGCACAAGTGTGCCAGCCCAGGGCTCTGTGACACAATTTCTGTCTCCCATCCACAGGCTCCAAGTGTACAGCACAGGCTGCCCCCGTGGGCAGACAAACAGGTGGCATGGGAGAAGAGCCCTTCCCGGGTCTGTTCTCCCACCCAAGGGAGCATGAGGTGCCCTTAGAAATCTCCTACAGTATCCCCATCACCATTCCCCACGTCTCTATCCAGCATGGCGGGACAGATACCCACTTCTTCCCAACCCTGACACCTCTCCAAAGCTGCTCCCTGAAAATCCATGGCATCTCTACTCCACCCCATCCCAGTTGGCTGGAAATTCCAGTGAGTAACCAGAATGCTCTTCCATCTCCAACGGGCACACAGACTCTACTCAGAGGCCCCAATGCCTCCCCCTGTTGGGGAAATGACTCATAAGTCCCAATCATTCCCCGCTGCTTCCCCTACACATGATGGGCCAGGCCCGGACCTGAGCTTCCTCCCTGAGTCCGCCACACTCCCCCTACTTCAGCCTGGCTCCTGATCATCCTCTCTAGAGAAGCAGCCCACTCCAAAGCCCTTCCCTCCCCCAGTGGCCTTTCTCCAAAGTCAGGCCTCCCTCTCTGCCCTTTGGCCTCTGTCGTCTGGATAGTCTCAAATCTCCCAGCTGCCATGACCATGCCCGTGCTACTTCTGACCACTCCAGTGTAGGCTGACCCTTCTGTCTCCCGTGTCCCATAAATTTGGAGTCATCCATTCAGGACCCAGGCTTGAGCTCTCTGCTCTGCCCTTAGAGAACTCATCCCTTTTAATTTCTAGGTCCATGGTGGCCGCACACTATCTCACTCAGCTCCGAGTGTGACATCCATGCTGTCAGCGGGATCTCCTCACTTGGAAATCCTATCCCCAGCCCCTCAACTCCCCGTATCCAGACCACAGAACCCTTCCCCCGGTCTAAACCAGCTTCTCCTTCTGGCTTCTCCACTTCCGTTGGCAGGGCTGCCATTCTATGACTCTTCCGTCCCTCAAGCCCCACATCTTTTACCAAGTCCCTTTGGTTCTTCCTTCTCGTCGTTTCCCAAAGTCACCACCCTGACCACAATGTGCAACAGCTCACACCTAGACAACCAGGATCATATTCCATTTCGACTCTGGTTCTTGCCTGTCCACCTGTCTGTACATCACTCATTCATTCACACCCAGAGAGAAGGCTGGTGTTCCAAACAGACACACACACACCTGGGTGACATGGCCCTCACCGTTAGAGTGCTCTCAGCCTTAGGGAGTGAAGGAGGCAGGAACAAAGGCGGCAGTGTTCTCATGCATCAACACAGGACAAAGGCTCTAAGCCTGCCCTAAAGGAGAAGCTTCACAGGAGAGTGGCTTCTGAGCATCCTGAAAAGGGAAGGTGTCCAGGCAGAGAGGAAGGCAGGGAAGGAACCCCCCTCCCCCCAGCTGGAGGCCAAGAAAAAAGGGACAGGAGGTATTCTTGGAGAAGTAGCTGAAAGCACACCTTGAAGTGGGAGGGGCGTGGACTCCCCCAGGGGCAAGGGGCACAGACTGAGCTATCTGACACCTGCCAGGCCCACACTCTCAAAGCAACAGGCAGCTCACTTTCCTCCCCCTCTTCTCTCACACTCCCTCAGTCAAATCAACAAGCAGTGATGAACTGCCTACTGTGCACAGGGCTCTGTGCTAGCGTTCAGAACTTGGCCCCAAACAGGACACCGCACCTCCTTCTGTGGGGCTGATGGGTTCAGGGACAGAACAACAAGACAGTGCCAGGGCAGGGGTGCGGTCTCAGGGTCACAGCACGAGGTGCAGCTCTCTCAGGTGCAGCTCTCTCCGAAAGGCCAACGTGGAAATAGCTATTGTGATTTTCAATGTTCACACCCTCTGACTCAGCAACTCCATGTGTAAGGATTTTTCTGCAAACACATTTCTACAAGGGCACAAAGATCTACCCATGTACAAGCAGTCCATTGCATTGGTGTTTATACGAGTGAAAGACTGCAAACAGCCCAAATGTCTATCAGCAGGGGGTGGCTAAGTGAGTCATGAGACATCCCTAAATGAAATCCTGCACACAGCCATGAAGAAGGAGGAGGTATTACAGATCTTTAAGTATGGACATGCAAGACGTCCACCAATTAATATTAAGTAAAATAAGAGCAAACTGCGTAACAGTACCAGTAAAACGGTCCCACCGTGTGTGTGTGTGTGTGTGTGTGTGTGAGTGACATGCAAAAAGGAGGAGAAACATAAAACCAACTCTTCATAGAAGTTCTGTCTGCATAATAGGACGGGGCTTAGAGACTTTCACTTTCCATATTATGCATTGCTGTAAAGTTAGAATTTTCAGTGATGTAATCAGGGAAAATAAAGAAGTTAAAAAAAGAAGTGTGGTAAGTGCTATGATTGGGAAAGGAGAGCGAGCTCTGAGGGCACCAGACAGGCACATGGCCACGGAAGGGTCTTTGGAGGTGCTGACCTGGAAACTCCTCCCTGAAAATGAACGGGGGTTAGCCAAGCTGGTGGGGGCTGCAGGGCACACAGGACGGCCAGGCAGCGTGATAGGAGTTCACACTGGGTGGTGTTCTTCACTCATTCCACAAATATTCACTGAGTGCTGACTGTGTGCCTGGCACAGTTCTAGGCACCAGAGTTTATAAAGAGCAAACGTTTTGTTGCAAAACTGACAATGACCAAGCTTCCTGGCAAAGCTCACATCCTATTCTAGGTGTGGGGTTGGCAGTGAGGCCCATAGCGGGGGTCAAGTGGGCAGGTCAGGCAGGGCCTTGTCAGTGGTGCTGAAGGCTGGATGGTACCAGAGGACGAAGGGGTGGCCCTGAAGCATTATAAGCAGGGAGGGACATGACCAGTCTTCCATGCACCCTCCCGCTGACATCAGACTCTTTCTAAAACACTGCTCACTCTGCGCCCAGCAGGAAGCCAGGCAACCCAAACAAGGGCAGCAGGCTGTTGCTGATGACTCAACTGTTGACAACAACTCCTGCTGCTTGCTGTCCCCTAAAAGGGCCAGGCCAGGCAGTCTCACCTCCAGGCCTGGTCAGCTGGAAGCCCCTTCTCTCTCCTCCCTGCCTCCCAACTTTCTTGGCAGAAGCTGGAGCCCCACCTCTAGGTTTCCTGGAGCTCAGTATACCCGACGCTCATGAGCAGGACCTCAGGGGCCAGCACCAGGGGGAGGCGGCGTTGGCAGAAGCCACAGATGGAATCAGATTCGTCATCTTTCTGAGAGCCGCGCACTCTGCCTTGTCCTTCTCTGTTATAGACGTCATTCCAAAGATCTTATGTAGAGTTCAATTACATAAAGCCAGTGCTGGGTAGAAGCCAGTACATATACTGTTTATACAGCAAAACAAATAACAAAAACAAAAAACTTCCCTGGATTCTGGATTTGAATCCTTGCTCTGCCTCTTGCTAGCTGTATGACCCTAAGCAAGTCATTAGACCTCCATGGGCCTCAGTTTCCTCATCTGTAAAGTGGGTATGATATTAGCACCAACTCTAGGGTTGTGGTGAGGACTAGGACACGTGGGGCAATGCCTGGCATGTGTCAAGCCTCCTCCCCTTTTTTTTTAAAAGATTTATTTTCTTGTTTTTTGACAGAGACAGAGAGAGACAGAGACACAGAGAGAAGGGGAGAGCTCAGAGCAGTCTCCACAGTTGTATGTCATCAGTTTTTGGCATCATTTTGTTCCACACAGGTGGGCAGGGGCTGTGCAGGGTGAGAACTGGTCTGGGGGCTTCCCGCATGGGAGGCACGCCCCCTTCAAGCCAGGGGGACGCACTGGAAGTTGGCAGGGGAGAACCAAACTGGGGGTCTTCCACATGGGAAGCACTTCCCAGTTCAGCATATGGGTCCACACAGGCTGGGGCCGGGATTTGATCCTTGGTCCCCAGGGCTGCAAAGTGAGCGCTTAACCTGCTGAGCCATCCTGGCTCCCCCTGGCCCTCTTAAGCACCCCCTATTCTCCTCTTCTTTGACAGTGGTGATAGGGTGTGGGGAGCACAGGACGGGGGAGCCCTAGCCTGCTCCCCGCTATCCCTCCCACCTCTTCCAATGAACCCAATGGCCCAGTCACACCTGACTATCCTCCTTTCCTTAAACTTCCAGAGGTTTACCCATATTCCAGAACTTGTGGCTTTATCTAGAATGTCCTTCCTGACCAGTGTCCAGGCAAAACACTACCTACTCTCTGAGGCTGCCTCCTACATGCTCCCCTCCATGATTCCCCCACCTGAGGTCACATGACTCCTCCCTCAGATGCTGTGCATCATTCAAGGCTGTTGTACTGATGGCCTTGACATAGAGGGATGGGGGAGGGAGGGAGTGTGTGTGTGTGTGTGTAGGGGGTGAGGGGCAACTTCTGCTCACACTAATTCCCCATAGCACCCAGAACCATATCTGGTTTAACAAGTGGGTGCTCACAAAATACTTAGTGAAAATGACCCCAGGAGGCCTAGAGGGCCAGGCAGAGGGGCCCCCAAGAAGATAAATCAAGGGTTCAGGTTGGGTGGGTGGCGCCTATGAAAACTGGTCATATGATGTGGGCTCCTAGGGCTAAAGGGAACCTAAAGTCACAAAGTTCTACCAAAGACAGAATCTCTTCTCTACCTTCAGTCACCAACCTCTGCTTAAATCCTTCCAAGGACAGGAAGCTCATTACCTGTCCCACTGCCGGACAATTCTAACACTTGAAATATTCTTCTTAATATTTATTCAAATCTTACCTCATAGACACTATATTATCGTCCTGCCCTCCAAGGCAACACAAGATCATTTTCTTTAATTGGGTAATACTTTCACAGCCTTCAAATGCAATCAGTATAAAAGGGAGAAGAGTAAGCAGCCCCTCCCATTCCTGCCCAGACACCCCCGTAGCATGTTACCCTGCTGAGATCCTGTGACTGGCCCTACATCAGTAGCAACTGGTTTCATAGAACCGTTCACCCAACCTCAACACCTTGACTTACCTAGCTCCATAAGCCTGGGGTCACTGTCACTCACTAAATCTTTTCTTCTGTTTTTTTCTTTTTTAAAGATTTATTGTTTTTGAGAGTTGAGAAAAGGTGAGAGAGAGAGAAGGGGTAAGGGTCCAGAGCAGTCTCCATAGTTGTACATCATTAGTTGTGACATAGTTTCATTCCACACAGGTGGATGTGGGGCCTCTCAGGGCAGGAACCAAACTGGGGGCCTCCCACATGGGAGGCGGGAACCTTCACTACCACAGTTCAGCACATGGGTCTTTATGGGCCGGGGTCAGGATGGTTGCAAGGCAAGCGCTCAGCCTGTTGAGCTATCCTGGCATCCCCTTCAATCTTTTCTGAACACCTACCTTTGTCCACGTAGTAAATGCCAAATGTCCCCAAAGGGACCCCCACCCCCTGAGAACCAACTCTTTACTCTCACATTTCTAACCTCCTTCTAGCCCAGTGGTTCTCAACCAGGGGCAATGTTGCCCCCAGGAGACATCTGGCAACGTCTGCAGACATTTCTGGTCATCAGAGCTGGGGTCTGCCTCTAACCACCCTGCAGTGCAGGGGACAAGCCCCCACAACAAAGACTCCTCTGGCCGTTTCCAGAGCACAGACCCTGCTCCCCACACACTCCAGAACCAGATGCCAGGCTCTGTGGAGGGAGTAGGGCGAGGCCTCACTAGCGCCAAATACAGCAGGCCACACACTACGTTCTGTTCCCAGCACCTCCCTCCTTCTTCAGCTTCCAACCCCTGGTGGGAGTCGGTGTCCAGCAAGCTGGGCTTCCGGGAAACCCCCTCACAGTCAGGAAGAGGTAAAACGAGGGGGCCAACCTCCTGTTCTGGGGGGCAGCAGAGAGCCAGGGCACCGTGGGCCTGAGGAGGAAGGGGAGGTTCCACAGCTGTGCTGACGACTGAGTGAGTGGACATTTATAACATGCTCTACTGGCGCCCAGCATTCAGTGAGGGCCATGAAAGTGTTTCTATTCCTTCTCTTCCTTCGGCCACATAGGCAGGAAGGTGAGGGTCTCCAGGAGAAGCAACCCGTCCCAGGCTGACAAGAGGGTCATTCACATGAAAGAAAGTGGGTGACAATGATGAACACAGCCTGTGGGTAAGAGCCAGCCTGCAGATGGGGTGTCCTCTGTCCTGCGCCAGCCAAAGGCCATCCAGCCTGTGCCCCCGGCGGCTCGGCTTTGGTGGCCAATACCTCGTGAGGACCCTGTCAGGGGCTTTCACCCATGGAGGCCCCAGAGCTCCAGGGCAGAGCAGCGGAGGTCTGGGTGGGCACAGCCTGGCACACACAGTGCCTGGGACCTGCAGGAGATCCACAAACCTTCAGTGAGCAAAGCCTGATTGGCAGGTGTGAAGTAGTAATGAACTGCGACCCCAGCACAATGGCAGGGAGAGGGAGAGGGTGGATTGGCAGGGAGAGGGCAGGGATGTGCCAGGTTAGCCTGTGTGCATCAGGGAAGAGTAGCTCAGGCAGGGGTGGAAGGGAGGGCTGGGCTGGAGAGGGCTGAGGGTCACCCCCGGGGCACTGTGTCTCCCTACTTCCTACTTGCCTCCTTCTCAACTCAGACACACTAAGGAACCCCCGTGAGCCTTAGTTTATTCATCTACAAAATGGGGGGGGGGGACTCTCCCAGGGATTGGAGTTAGAGAGCAAGGAGGCCATGAGCTCCCAGCACAGCACCTGGAATGTAGGGGGAACCAGCTAGTCTCCTCTCTGCAGCAGGAACCAAAGATCCAGAAAGGGAGACAGGGGGAGCAAGGCTGCTGAGAGAGGAGGTTGGCACCACAGCTGGGACGCCTGAGAGGCATAAACACCAGGAGGGCCACCAGCCTGCCCAACCCAGGCTTCGAACACCACCCAGTGGGAGCAGACCAGCTTCTCCACTCAGAGAAGCAAGCTCCTTGCTTTGTAACCTCAAGTCCTGAACCCCAAGTCTTCAGAAGGGACCAAGGAAGGGAACAGGGGGCAGCGAATCATCCCAGCTCCATCCCCCAGCATCTGCCCTCTTCCTTCTCCCTGGCCAGGCCAGTGCTTCTCGGTTCAATTCCACAAACACCAGGTGCGCCCGGGAGCCGCTGACCGGGCCACAAAGATGATCGCTGACTGGGCCACGGAGATGGTCAGGCAGTAGCTGAGTGCACCTTCCAGACAGGGAAGGGCTCAGTCACCAGGGAGGTGGTGTCTGAGGGGACCAGCAGCACACAGTCTCCAGTGTTAGAAAGACCCAAGTTTAAATCTCTGGCCCCCATGGTCTTGAGCAAATTAAGTCACTTCCCTGAGCCGAAGTGTTCTCAACTGTAAAATGATCATCACACCGACCTCATAGGGTTGCGATTGGCCTTCAGTGAGATAATTCACGTAAAAAGCTCAGAGCAAGTCTAAGAAGCTGTGATAGGGGAAGCCGGGATGGCTCAGCGGGTTCCACAGGGACTGAGGATCGAATCCCTTTGGACCCATATGCTGAACTGAGGTGTGCTTCCCAGGCGAAAGGCCACCAATTTGGTTCTCGCCCCCTCCCCCGTCCTGGTTTGGCCCCTGGCTCGAGGGGGCATGCCTCCCATGCGGGAGGCCCCCAGCCCAGTTCCCACCCTGCGCGGCCCCCACCCACTGCGTGGAACAAAACCATGTCAAAAACTGATGAAGTACAACTATGGAGACTGCTCTGGGCCCTCCCCCTTCTCTCTGTCTCTTTCAGCTTGTCTCTCTTTGTCAAAAACATTAAAAATAAATCTTAAAAAAAAAAAGCTGTGATAGGGAGGGGGCGGGGGGGAGGGGGAGGAGGAAATGAAAAGGACAACAATTATCTTTAGGTTCTCCTGCCAGCTGGAATCTGAACTCCTCCATTCAGCCTTTTATTAGATGCCCTTTGACCTGCTCTGGGTACCACAGGAAGCACAGAGCGAGGGTGACACCGAGCAGTTCCTGCTAACATTATGTACACAGATTTTACAACAGGCGAAGTGCTCAGCCTAACTCCATCTCATAAGAGCCTCACAACAGCTGTGTGAGCTCTGGAGGGAGGAAATTCTCAGTATCTTCATGTTACCAATGAGCGAATTGGAGCTCAGAGAGGGTGAGTGACATCCCTCAGGTTACACAGCTAGAAAGAGGTGGTGCAGACACAACACCCAGATCTCTCTGCCTTGTGGAGCCTTTTGACAGCACCTCCCATGAGGGAAGACAGTGGAGGCTCTGGTTTGGGGCAGTAAGACTGTGTAAGAACGTGGTCCTGGCAGAGGGATGTGTGCCCCCACTGGTCAGCTGAGATGGAGAGCCCCCACCCCTTGTTCCCAGGCACTCTCAGCTGAACTGAATCACCAGGGGTCGGTGGCCCTGGCCCTGCCAGAGGCTCTGAGCAGCTTGGGCTTGGGGACAGTGCGGCATCTGCAGAGCAGGGCTGCAGATTTTTCCGACACCTCGCAGAGGGGGTTACACAGAAGAGCGAGGCTGTGGGGGTATGCTGGGGAGTGAGGTGCCTGTGTCCTGCCCACACCAGAGACCTGGATTCACCTGGGCTCCCCAGCCTGGCAGGACGAATCCAACCCCCAGGAAGGAGGCTGCAAACGCAGCCACAGCCAGGCTGCTAGACTGAGGCTGTGCAATGCTCCTGGCCCCCCACCCTTCTACAGGCTGGTGAGAAGGCTTGTGGGCCCCAGTCACCAAGGACGGAGCACCCACAGTGAGCCAGGGCCTACATGCAGGCCTCACCTGAGCTATCAATCTGTCCTCTCAACAACCCTGCAGGTAAGCAGTCCTCCTTAGAGGACACGGAGGCTCCGAGGGGTTACCACACTTCCTCCAATGTCTCCCAGCTAGAGAGAGCAGGTGTGTATCTCTCCAGAGCTCACGTTTCTTCCATTCTCTGGGCTGCTGCGAGAGTGTCAGATGTGATGGTTAAGGGTATGTGTTGACTGGGCCACAGGTGTCCAGACATTTGGCCGAACACTATTCGGGGTGTGTCTGTGAGGGTGTTCCTGGAGGAGATTGACATGTGAATTAGTTGACCAAGTAAACAGACTGCCCTCCCACAGTGTGGGTGGGCCCCATCTAATCAGTGGAAGACCTGAACAGAACAAAACATCTATGGAGGACAAGGGAACTCCTCCTGCCGGACTGGTGAGCTGGGACACGGGTCTTTGCCAGCCTTCACACTTAGATGGAAGTATTGGTCCTTCTTGGGTCTTAAGCCTGATGGCTTTCAGAACTTATAGCGCTGGCTCTGCTGGTTCCAGGCTGACTGGACCCTTAGCTCTCCTGGATGTGCAGCTAGCTGGCCACAGATCTGGGGACCTCTCAGCCACTACTATTGAGCAAGCCAACGCCTCATAACAAATCAATCAATACATCCGCCTCCTGCCCTTCGCCATTGGTTCTGTTTTTGTGGAGAATCCTGAATAATACAAAGACCAAACTTTGGGCTTGTAGGCACAAGTTAGCTGCATACCCGGGTATGGAATGCCAAGCTGCCAGAGGCCAGATATCTAAATATCTAGAGCAATCATCAGATTTGGTCCCAAAATCCCCTCAGTTCCCAAGGCCCAAACAGGAAGCCTGGTAGGGAGGGGGCCTGTCTGGTGAAATGGGCAGAGCCAAGTAGCAGAAACGTTGGCTTTCTGTTTTCTGTTTAAATAAAAACAGCTCCCACATACTCAGGGAGAGGCCCATCAACGTTCTCTTGCACCCCAATGTAAATGGCAATTCTTATAGCGTCCACTAGGTGGGGCCAGTGACACAGCAGAAAAGGCAAAAACGCAACTTCAGGAGGGGAGGTGGAGAGGCAAGGCTGGGCCAACCAGGATCCCTGTGGGATAAATGATCCCAACCTCTATCTTGCGTGTGACTTCTAACCGATGGTGTAAAAATCGATCCTTGGGTTCTCAAGTACACAGTCAGTTGTCACGGTAGCATCTCTGAATTTCAAACTCCTTACACCAAATTATTCCCTCATGAGCCACCACACAAACTGGGAAGCCACAAACTGAAGGCAGGTCATTGCTCCAGGGGGGGCATCTCCCGGGCTCACAGGACAGTGAAAGGACCTGAGGCGGCTTTCAGCAGGACATGTGAAAAATCCACGGGCAAGCACGCCAGCAAGGCAGTCATGTGATGAGGAAAGGAAACAGGATAGGAAGCGAGGAGGAAGGCAGAGAGGGGAGAAGGAAATGGCAAAGATACTTTTCAGCAAGCAGCTCCATGTGGTCACATGTTCTCAAGGCTCAACCAGCATTCCTGGCCCTGTGCTGGGTCCCACTGCAAATCCTCCTGCATCTGCTCACAGCAGGGTGACAGCGGAGGCCCCAGGGGGTCTCTGAGCTCTGTTGTGGCCAGAGACCTTCAGGCAGAGATGGAGAGCCAGAGTTTTCTCCTTGCTTTCCCCATTGGCCTCAGTTCAGGTCCCAGAATAACCTCTCCTCCATCGGGAGCACAAGTCCTGCCCTATACGTCCAAGAGGGCGGGTGGTCTCTCACCTACCACCCTTCCTAGGATGACAGAACTGTACCCCAGAATGCTGGCTGTTGGGGGCCTGGACCTGACCAACACCCTCACCCGTACCCTCCACCTGCCTCCTGCCCCCACCATCCCTTCCCAAAGTTGTACTGCCTGGCAGCCGCTAAGCTCTGCTCCTGTTGCCATGGCAACAATGTGGCTTCCCCCAAGTGGGAAGCTGGTTGCCAAGGTCCTGTTGCCAAAGGCTATAACAGCCACTGCGAGTCGTGTGAAGAGGAGGGTGAGAGCTCGGCAGAGGGGTGGAGGGTGGCCAGGATGGCTGGGAGTGAAGGAAGTAGGGGTTCTTAAGAAATGGTAGAATCGGGCAGCCCCCTCCAGCCAGACTAGGGGCAGGCTGGGCCCTGCCAAAGAGGTACAAGCATCTCATAGCATCTCAGTGACTATTCCTTGGGGATATTATATGGAACAAAGGGGACCCCTCAAAAAAGAAACACATCTAGACAAACCCTCTACCAAGCAGGACCAGTACTCCAGGCCCCTCGGCCCCCAAATGGAGGAACATCTTTGATCCTCCCCAACTTCAGAAAAGCGGCCCCCAGGAGTCCCTCTAATTTCTCATGTGTCTCAGCCGCACGGCACAAGCTGGGCCTAGAGACAGCCCATCCCTGGGGCCAGGAACAGCACTAACCACAAGGATCGCAAACCTCTGGCCTGTCTCAGGACACATACTTAATGCGCCTTGTCAAATGCTTCTCTTTGGAGTGGAGCTTCCTTCCATCGACAAGAGAGGGGAACACCAATCAGGCTCATTCCCTTCCAGAGTCAACAGAGGGTGGGACGGGGCCTAGGTCCTCCAGGAATGCTACCCATGCAGCTCCCTCGACCCCCAGTGAGCGCCAGCCGTGGTTTGCTGAGCTGGCATCTGTGCACGTACAGCCCACAGGTCACCCATGCGGCCACGGTCCAGGCCGGGGCCCACAGAGAAGAACCTGCTCCCTCCCCAAGGCCCCATCCTGCTGAGGGGTTGGACAGGGAAAGCTGAAAGAGGAGGTGAGGGCGACGGGCCAGCAGGGGAGCAGATGGCTGGTACAGGAGAGCAGCAGGTAGGCTGGGAGAGGGGCCCAGGACTGGAGATGACAGGGCCCCAAGAACAGCCAGGTCCACGTTTCCCCAGTGCTGCTCTCCCAGTTAAGTGTCCCAAGCAGAGCCTGGCCCATGACACCCACGCCTGCCTTCCCCCTCCCTGTCAGTCCGCCCTTTACGAGCCCAGAAAGAAAAGCAGGTGGACCTACCCCAGGTGCCAGTCCCTCGGGTGGGGTGGGCGAGACGCTGTCCCCACCGCCCTGGTGGCGGGCGCTGAGCTGGGGCGACATGGTGGGCGACTCGTCGATGTATGGCATGGTCTCCGAGCCCTCCGGGGGCCCCTTCTGCTCCTCATTCCCCTCTCCATCGTAGTCATCGGCCCCGTAGCTGAAATCTGAGACAAGGAACAAGAAAGGCCACTGAGAGTCCTCCACCAGGGCAGCCAGGGACTGGTAGCGCAGCGGGCGCCTGCGGCGGCCCCCGGCGGCCATGACCCTGGCCGCAGCATCCACAGCCTGGCCCAAGCAGGGGCAGCGTGGGGCCCGGGCTTCGTGCAGGGCTGGTGCAGCTCAGGGGCTGCTGGGGGCCAGGAGGAGCGGCTCGGCGGTGGCCACCCGCTTAATAGCGTGCCGGTCGTGTATTTAGAGCTGTTGTTTCCTTTGCTTCTTGCCTAATTCCAAGTCTAAAAATTAACAGTGGGAGCAGGAGGCAAGGATGCGTCCAACTCTCCTGTCTGAGTCACCATTTTGCTTTTTATAGGGAATAAGGAGGTGGGGGCGGGCCCAGCGATGTCACTTCTGGAGCCCCTCCTCCTAGGGTACCATTTGTACAGGGAGCCCAATCCCTAGGGGTGCGGAAAGGGGGGCAGAGCAGGTTTTGGGGTGGGGGGATGAGGAACCGCACCCAGGGGAGCCCTGTGCAGGACGGAGCCCAAGGCTGGCAGAGCGTGGGCGAGAAGGCAGTGCTCAGGCCTGGCAGGGACCCGATGGAACACAGACTCCTCAGAAGCCGGCATTACTTGTGTGATTTCAATGCAGGCCTCCTTCAGAGAAGGAGGGGAGAGAGGCTGCAGGGGAGTCAAGTGGTTGTTAACCCAGAGCCCACACAACAGCACCTCTCTCCTGGGATAAGGGGCTGAGCTCATGGGGGGCCCAGGGTGACCCCTCAGAAAGGTCCCAGGTCAAACCCCACCAGCAGGGGTCTCTCCTGCAGCCATGTCAAGGACCTGTCCACACCCCACTCTAAACCTCTGGCTGGGCCCATCCCATCATCTGCTCAGCTACTA
Source organism: Craseonycteris thonglongyai (assembly GCA_004027555.1). Lineage (NCBI taxonomy): Eukaryota > Metazoa > Chordata > Mammalia > Chiroptera > Craseonycteridae > Craseonycteris > Craseonycteris thonglongyai. Next base: position 67,754 of record PVKE010001822.1, read on the forward strand.
CTATCACTTTTTCCAGGATGTCCCCCTGGCATCCTAGCTCAGAACTCCTACAGTGCATGGTCTTCTAGTGCCCCTGTTGGTCCTGCCCATTTGTCCCTGAGCCCCTGGGCCAGAAACTGGGTGTCTCAGTCATCACTGTGTGCCCAGCACCCTCGGGAAGTGTGTGGAGGGAACAAATGAAAGAGCAGAGAACTGCACTGTCCCTTTCAGGGCTGAGGCGTGAGCCCAGTTCCCCTGAGGGCCTGGCTCCTTCTCTGTCACAACATACCAGCCCCTGGGCAGTCGTCAGCCTGAGAATGGTGTCAATGGGTCACCAGGACACCAGGCCACAGCCACACTCAGTCCAATCTGGCCCTTTGGCAGCTGAGAGCTTCCACCAGCCTTGCACCTGCTCCGCTGACTTCTCCACTTACTCTGCTGGAGCCCAGTAAGCTTCACACCCATGAAGAACCGCAGGACCTAGTGGTCTAGCCACTGAGATGTGTGTATGCCATGTACCCAGGAAACAGGACCCACTGCCCCAGAGGACACAGGGCCTATGTAGGGGGCGAGACAACTCTACTACTCCCAGGGTCAGGAGGGAGGAGGAGGAGCCGCAGCATCCATCTTGCTGCGCCTGGCACTGTGAGTGGGCCTGCCTGTTTGCTGAGACCCGCTCACGTTGGAGAAGCACAAGGAAACATGAACCTGCCATCTCTCTTCCAGGAGGCGCCATGCTGCCCATGTAGTGCGCGGGGTCATGGCCAGGAGCATGCGCTGTGGTCTACCCTGGCTTGGCCAATAGTTCAGATTCCGGCAGGCCACACTGACTCTCCTATACACTGACCAGAGTTCCCAGAACCCTCACTCAAGACCTTTTCGGCAGAGGAGGGAGGGGGTTCAAGAATTAATTAATTAAAAAATAAAGACTTTTCCAAGGGCAGGGGTAGAAGGACAACAGGGAAGGTGGTGTGGCTCATGTGTGTCACATGCCGGGGGCGGCCTGGGTCACAGCAGGGCAGGAAGGTTGCTGCCAGCCTCCCGCACATGTGCACAATTCATCCTTAGCTGCCTCTCCTGCTCCTCTCAACCGAGCGTCTGCCATGAGGCTGCTCTTACAATACGCAATTTATAGGCACCATCACTGAGCCTCAGATCTGCACTGAAAGGATCTGAATCTGGGTCTGTCTGACTCTAAACACCATCTTTTCCCCTCTAAGATTCATGAGCCTTCCTGAGAATTCTTCTACAGCCCTCTTTGTCAGAAGAGGCACACCAAAGAGGAAAGCGAAGGGTGCTAGCCACAAGAGGGGAGCTCAGGAGTGAGCCAAGCGTCCACAGAGCTCCCCGTTGAGATACTTGAATTCCATCCTCCTATAAGATCCTGAGCCCAGCAAGTCAGTGAGAGGCCCAGGAGACCTCTACCAGGAAAAGGGGCACAGAAAAGACAGAGAAACCCACCCCCAGAGAAGGAAGGAATCCTAGGGTCTTGGGAGGACGGAAACCTGCCAAGCACAGGCTCTGGGTGATGAAAGGCCACAGATGGGAAGGCTGAGTGGACCATGGTTTGGCCACCAGTTCTCGAAAGACAGAAAGGCAAAGGACGCAGCTGACAACCAGTATCCATTTCCCTCATAGTAACATACATCTCATTCTATCTTGAGTGGTGGTGTGCCCAGTGGCTAGCTAAAAGACTACTTTTCCTAGTGGTGTGGGGCCGTGTGATTCTGTGCTGGCAATGAGATGTTAAGAAGATACGTGTGGAACTTTAAGAAAGGCTGCTAAAAGAGATTGTTCTAGCTGAAAGCTATGCTTTTTGGAGGAGGGTGGGGTGGGATGCCTCTTATGCTTCCTCCTTCTGTTGCCAGTTTGGAAAGCAGATAATATGGCTGGAGCTCCAGCAGCCATACTAAACCATGAGGTCATAGAAGCCAGCACTGAATATAGCTGAACAGAAAGCTAGGACACTGGGCCGCTGAAGGCACAATGAACCACCACCATACACCCCTCAACTGTCTACCTCTAGACTTCTATTACATGAGAAAAAAGGCCTGTTATTTAAGCCACTGTTATTTAGCTTTTATGTTAGAGGCAGTCAAATCTAATTGTGACCTATTCAGACAGTTTTCCTTGATATTCTCTCTGGATGTGTTCCCTCTTCCTCCTAAGTCTCCTTGGTGGAATTCTCTTTCTCTTCCCACTCCTTAAAAAGATGATATTGGGAAGCTGGGATGGCTCAGCAGGTTAAGCACTCGCTTTGCAGCCCTGGGGACTAAGGACTGAATGCCGGCCCAGACCCATGCGGACCCATATGCTGAACTGGGGAGTGCCCCTAGCCCAGTTCCCACCCTGTGCAGCCCCCACCCACCTGTGTGAACCGAAACCATGTCAAAAACTGATGACATTCAACTATGGAGACTGCTCTGGGCCCTCCCCCTTCTCTCTGTCTCTCTCAGGAAAAAACTGGCATTGCTTATATACCTTTACAATAGAATACTGCTCAGTACACATACCAACATAAATAACTCTTACAGACATTGTTCTAAGTGAAAGAAGCTAGACACAAAAGAGCACAACCTACATGGTTCCACTTATATGAAGTTCTAGAACAGACAACATTAATCTATGGTTGAAACAGAAATAAAAATGGTGGTTGCCCCTGTGGGTAGGGTAGAGATAGGAGTTGACTGTAAGGGGCACAGGAAACTTTCTGGGGTAATGGAAATGTTCTTCTATAGCATGACAGGAATTTAGGGTACACAGGTGGATGCATTCATCAAACAGTATACTTAAGGTTTGCATGTTTCATCAAATATGAATGGGACCAAAAAAAACCCCAGAATTTATTTATAAAATGTTGTATATTTATTCTTACATGTTTAAACTTCAGTTACCTTCAAAATACTCTCTGTTTGATGCACTACACATATCAAGATGCTTTTTCCACTGCTCAAAAGTTTTTGAATTTGTAGATTTTGAGGCCTTTTAGTGAATCGGCCATTTTTTTGTTTCACCTCTTTCACATCAGCAAAACGTTTCCCTTTGAGGATTTTTTTTTTTTTTTTCACCCAGGGAAACAAAACAAAAAAGTCACTCAGGGTGAGATCAGGTAAATAAGGAGAGCAAGATGCAGGGGTCATGCCATTTTGGTTCAAAAACTGCTGAACACTCAGCATGGTGTGGGCAGGTGCATTGTCATGCCGCATGTTGTTCATGTAAATCACCCATCGTGAAATGGGCACACACGTTGAAAGAATCTCAAAAAAAAAACAACAAAACAAAACTCACTGAAGCTGAACACAGCCTCTCACAACCACACCAGCTAGTACATGGATGCAGGTGGGTTCCTAGAACACTCACCTAGCAGGGGGAGCCTATGCCCTCCAGAAAATAATTCTGGGTTTTTTTTTTGGGGGGGTCCCCCCTCATACTGAACTCTAGTTAATGATACGCAGGCTTAAGTGTTAAAGTGAACTGATGTCAGCAACTTACTCTGAAACACATAAAAAATAAGATGCGTTGGAGATGTTCAGAGGGATGAATAGACGTGTAATAAAGCAAGTGTAGAAAAATGATAATTATAGACTCTAGATGATGGGTACGTGGATGTTCACTGTACAACTTTTTAAACTCTTATGTATGTTTGAAATTTGTCATAATAAAACGATGGAGGGAAATTGGTGTTCCAGGCTTCTGTCACTTGTACTTAACTCCTCCCAAATCTTATTTATACTCGAAGGAGCAGTCTGGGTTGCAGCCCGTCTCTCTGACTGTTCCCTGAACATCCCCATCTTCTATGCCAGATCATTCAAGTTGGAAACCTAGGGGACATTTAGACACCCCCCTTCTTCTTGCTCCTCATCTTCTACACCTGAACTATTCCCATTTCCCCATCCCCTTTTTTACCCTCTTGTGAAGATAATCCCAATGCTTTCTCCCCATGACAGCCAGACTGCAAATCTGGTCATGTTTCTCCCTTGTTCGAAATTCAGCACTTCCCCATTCACTTCAAGGGTATGCAGCTCAAACTCCTCAGCTCAAGGCCTTTCATTGTCAGCACCTGACTTTACCTTCACAGGGTCATATTCTGCTGCCCAGTAATACCAGACATTTTCTAGGACCAACACCTATATGTGGGAGGTTGAATAGGAGCCCCCACATGTATGTGTTCAAATCCTAACCTTGGTACCTATGAATGTGACTTGATTTGGGGAAAAGGTCTTTGCAGATGTAATTAAGTTAAGGGTCTTGAGATGAAGAAGGCCACGTGAAGATGGAGGCAGAGAATGGAGTTATGCTGCTAAAGCCAATGAACATACGGAGTCACCAGATGTTGGAAGAAGCAAGCTGGAATTCTCCCTGGGGAGCCTTGGCCAGGAACATGGCCCTGCCAACACTGGGATTTTGGTCTTTAACCTCCAGACTGTGAGACAATAAATCCCTATTGTTTTAGGCCACTGAGCTGGTGTTTTTTGTTTGTTTTTATGGCAGCCCTATGAAATTAATACAATCCTTAAACACACACCACCATTTCCCACCTCTTGACCTTTGCACATGCTAGTCCTATACCTATAACACCTCCTTACACCTCGTCCATCCAGAGAAACTATGTAGCCTTCAAATCCAGCTCAGTTGCACCTTTCTCCTATGAACCCCTTGCCTCCTGAATATATAAAGCAGTTTTGCAAACCAATGAGAAAAAATATGAATACCTCAACTTTCTAAATGAGTTAGAGAAGTGGAACAGAAAATTAAAGAGAACTACAAATGCCCAATGTATGTGTGTTGTGTATATATTTTAATATTAACCTCACTTGTAATAAAAAAAAAAATACAAACTTCTGTTTTTTGTAACTTTCCTAGGAAATCAGCAAGGATTAGGAAAAATACTCAGAATTGCCAGGGAACAGACACTCTCAGAACTTCTTGAAGGGTAGGTACAACGGACACTACTTTTCTGAAATCAATTTGTAACTGGTATCAAAAGCTTTAATAGTTGGTACAGCTTATAACCCAGCATAATCCAAGACAGAGTCCCAAGAAATTAATTCTAAATGCACATAAAAATAAAGTTTCAAGGTTATTAATCATAGTGCTGTTTATGATTATGAACTATTAAAAACAACCCGAATGATTAATTATAGGGATTAGTTGAGTAAATTATGGTATTTCTCCAAGATGGACTACTAAGTAACAATTAAAAATTATACAGATGATAAATATATTATATGGATGATATAATTAACTGAAAAAGAAAATGAGCATATGTACAGTATGATACTATGTTTGAAAAGAATAAAAATGTTCATATTTGCACAGAATAAAGCTTGTAAGGCAACAACACAAAACAGTTACAAAGCATTCAGAGTCTGGGAATGTAGAAAAAATTAATACATAGTTTCTGTTCTCCAGGACACCAGCAGATATTGCTTGTCTCCTACCCAGTATCCATCTTCCCTTCTCTTCCTTGCTTACATTCGTCTGGATTTCTATGAAGTGGCAATGGACCCTGTCCCAGGCAAGATACCCACTTTCTCTCCCTCTCTTACAATTAAGAGTGGGCATTTGACATCAATCTGGTCAATGAGACCCAAGTGAAATACGATGGGACTTCTGGCAAAGGCCTTGCTTTGATAATCAAAAAAGGACTTCTTGCCTTGAACTCAGATGTGATGACCAGAGCGGCAGTGGCCATACTGCTGCCATGAGGAAATAATCAAGACAGGACAGAGACGTTTCCCTGATGCTGTCGAGTGACTGAGCCACACTAGAAGCAGCTTACCTCATTTCTTGTGAAGTGGGAAATATAAGTCCCTATGTGGGTTTTCTGCCCCTTCAAATGAACACATTCCCAAGGGATACTTTTACAGCCCAGCAGAGGAAGGTAGCCCAACAAGCAATAAAACATTCTAGATTAAGGTGACCAGACGTCCTGCTTTTGGCAGGACAGTCCCGATTTTTAACAATTTGTCCCACGTCCCGCGGCGTTTTAAAAAAGTCCCGATTTTTGGAAAGAATGCACGACACGCTAGGGAACGGTAGGAGATAGACCAAATTTTTAATCAAGAACCACCTCCCCCCCCCCGGTCAATGGTGTCCTGCTTTACCAATGTTAAAATCTGGTCACCTTATTCTAGATGCTATGACAAAGTACCACGTAGGCAAGACAGAGAGGGGGAGGAGGCAACAGTGCAGGTGAGGAGATGGCTGGAAGGGCTTGGGTGACACCTGAAGGGAGGTGGTTTATCACCATGGCTAAGAGCATGGGTGCTGGGCTCACACAGCTTAGGTTCCCATCCAGCACTCCCTAACCTCTTTGGACTCTGCCTGGAACCAGACGGCCTCTTATAAATAGACAGTGGTCAAACCAATGACTGTGAAGAGGATGATGAGGGGACTGAGAGCACAGGCCTGCTGCAAGGATTAGGCTGGATAACGCACCCAAAGCACTTAGCACATGGTAAGCACCCAGTACATCTTGGCTGCTATTATTAATATTATTAATTGCATCTTGAAAGATGTGTGGGTGCTTGCCAGGCCGATGGGGGACGGGAGCAGAGTTCTAGGCAACAAGAAGAGGCTTGGCAAAGGCACAAAGTGTGAAACAGCAGGGTTCCTTAAGGGGCCTATAAATAGCCCGGCATGGCTAGAACACTGAGGTAGCAGGAGGGCGAGGGGGCAGACAGCACTGAGGAATTGGGCACAGGCCAGCGCGCTGAGGTCCTCCTGAGTCAAGCAGAGAAGTAGGCAGGACCCAGCAGGGGCTGGTGATCTGGACCCCAGTGGCTGTGGGGTCTTGCCAGCTACATCACTGCCGAATATTGCTGGCTTTAGATAATGCCGCCCAACACATGTGCTGAGTTTCAGACATCCTAGGAGTCACGCAAAGTGGGACGTGTGAACATAGGGTTACCTATTCCAAGCCTGTAATGGATGGAGCCTGCGCCGGATGACAGGCTATGAGCCAACCAGGGACAGATCACAGAGACGTGTTCTTTTGGGGCAATGGGAAGAGTTGGCCTGTGGGGGACAGGTTTGAAGGTTCTTATCAAAATGACTGACCCTCATTTCTCCCATGTAAGTTCTGGGAGGTGCAGGGGAGAGCACAGCTGGAAGCACACAGGTATCCTGCTGTTGGCAACCTTCCCCTGAGACTGCCCAGAGGACACAGCCAGACTGCATCCCAGTACTCCCCACACCCCAGAACAGATGCCGTGAGCAGTTCTGGGGATCTTTCCAACCTCTTGGGCATTCTAAGGACCTGTGGGTATAGGATAAAGTTCTAGGTGTGGAACAGTCCTGCCCTCCCAGCTGGGGTGATATAAAGGCTGGTTTTAGGTAATAAACTTATTTTCTATCTAGAACTGATGGGGGGGGGGGCAGAACCTTGGGAGAATAGCTGAGGGAAGCCCAGGCCTGACCATCATTCCCACTGAAGCAGCACCAAAAGTCTTAGAAAACATCAATATTCTCTGGATGCCACATGCTGCCCCAGGTGGTGACAGAGTGACAGAGCTCAGACTCCATTGCTTCCCCCAGGACCTGCCAGTGTGGCCCTAGGCGTGCTCACTGTCTTCTGTGACTGTGCCAGGCACTGGGCTGGGCACTGCCTCAGAGCCACTTTGTGATGGGTAAACCTCACAAACATTATGCTGAGCAAAAGAAACCAACAGACACAAAAGAGTGCAGGCCATGTGCGTCCACTGATATGAAGTTCAAGAACAGGCAAAACAAATGGAGTGGCTACCTGGGGGTGGGGGTGGGAGGAAGTGGGGGTTGACAAGGAAGGAGCATCAGGGGACTTTCAGGGGTGCTGGAAACATTCTACATCTTGATCTGGGTGGTGGGTACACAAGTAGGCCTCTGTAAAAGATCACCAAGCTGCATGCTTAAGACTCATGCACTTACAACAGTTCTTTTTTTATTTTTTAATTTAAAAACCAAGTAAGGGGAGGAGGGTTCGGGGGGACAGGTAAGAAAGGGGAAGGAATAAGGAAGTACAATTTGGTAGTCTCAAAACAGTCACAGGGATGGGAAACACAATGTGGGGAATCTAGTCAATAATGTTGTAAAAACTATGCACGGGGGAAGCTCGGATGGCTCAGTAGGGTAAGCGCTTGCTTTGCAGCCCTGGAGACCAAGGATTGAATCTCGGCCCGTGTGCACCCATATGCTGAACTGGGATGTGCTTCCCATGTGGGACGTCCCCAGTCGGTTCTTGACACACACAAACCCCACTCCCTACCCTGTTTGGCCTGTGGCTCAAGGGGGCGTGCCTCCCCTGCATAAGACCCCCAGCCCAGTTCCTGCCTGGCGTGGCCCCCAGCCACCTGTGTGGAAAGAAACCATGTCGAAAACTGATGACATACAACTATGGAGATTGCTCTGGGCCCTCCCCCTTCTCTCTGTCTCTTTTTCTCTGCCAAAAAACAATAAAATAACTCCTAAAAAAAAAACTATACATGGTGTCAGATGAGTTTATCAGGGTGATCACTTCATAAATTATATAAATGCCTAAGCACTATGCAGTACACATGAAACTAATATAAAATTATACTGAATGTCAACCATAATTAGAAAAAAAAAAAATATATATATATATAGTCACAAACGCAAAGTCCAATATAGGGAATTAGTCAATGGTATTGTATTAGCTGCGTATGGTGGCAGAGGGCTATAGACTTGTAAGGGTCATCATTTTGTGAGGGATATAAAGGTCTAACCATTCTGTTGTTTTATATATCCAAAACTAATAATAAAAACCAACGAACAAAAACACCCTAAATCCCCCGCAAAACCCCAAACCAGGTAGGTGGTGCCGTTACTGACAACTGAGGAAGGGAAGGCACAGGAAGAGAAGTCCGTGGCCCGTGCTGAATGGCTAAGTCGGAACCTGGACTGAACGCAGCTTGTCTGACCCTGGGACCCCTGCTTTAACATTATTACATGGGCCCGTACAATAGAAAAAGCCACATCTGTGGAGGTGGGTTGCTCTCAGGGCCGACAAGTGGAAGCAACAACCTGTTGGTGACAGACTGACAGCGTGTCAAGGTCTGGAGGAGGAAGAGGTCCATTTGGGGAAGGGTCTGAGCGTGCCTTGACAGACGTGAGAGGAGGGAAGAGGGAACAGGGCTGCACGGGAGTGGGGCAGGACTGAGCCCCTCTGTTCAGGACCCGGATGACAAGCTGAGGAAGCAAATACACCAGAGGTCTTAAGAGCTTTCCATCTGAATGGAGACAGAGTCCTCCCAACATGCCATTCCTATTGCTAGCTCCCAGAAAATGATTCCACTCCCTGCTCAGATCTTCTCCGGAAGCCAGACGCTGGACTAAGATCTGCATTGACCCTGCTGTGAACCTGTGCATGCATGGGTGGTTTCCTGATGCCAACCCCTCTCCCAGGAGGTGCACAGATCTGCCCATTTTTCCCCAAATTCCTCCTCAAACTAAGCTGGGTCTTCCTTACATCCCCAGGGGGCCGGGATACTGGCTGGACTCAATAGTTAGGGTCAGTTCTGAGGCTAACAACCCTTACAGTGACTCTCATCTCCTTCACACAGCTGAGGGGCACACAGGGCTATGAAACTTGGCCGTCCCCCAACCCGGTGGAAGCCAAGACCCCAAGGCAGACTTGGAGTCCTGGCTCGTTCCACCTAAGCTGGAGCTGAGCTGTGGCAGAGCCCAGCTCTGCGATCGCCAGCTGGTTGGCTCTGAGCTCCTCCCTGAGCGTCAGCTTTATCTTTGAGACAGGGATACACAGGCTGGCTGTGAGGCATTAAATAGCATCATGTAGGTTACAGAACATGGGTGGCATCTGGCAGAACCGTTCTCAATAGAGGCTGGCTGAAGGAACAGGAGAGTGGCTGGGTACCTTCAGGGCACTGTGAATGCAGATGACACTTGGAGATGCCATCAGAGGGCACCAAGTGAGGCGACTGGAATCAACATGCTTCCCGTGGGACAAGCCACCTCCTTGTCAGCATCCCCCTGCTCTATGGCTGATGGAGGAGGGGGTGGGGAGGCAGGGCAGCAGGTGACCAAGGGCACAGGCCCAGTTAGGTTCAGGTTCCATCCCAGTACTACTACCACTAATAGCCACTGACCTTGGGCAAGCTACCTAATCATCCAGAACTTCAGTTTCCTCATCTACAAAATGGGGCTAACACATGGTATCTACACCCCACGAGCTTTTTGTGGGGTTGCAATGAGAAAATATACTTGTGCTCATGCAAGGCACCTGGCCTAGGGCAAGTGCTAAGTAAACTGTAGCTGTTTTCATTGCTATCCTGGTCCCCATCCGGAGCAATAAGTGCCCGCAGGGATCTCCCAGTTCTCGAAAAACAAAAAATGAAACCAAAGCTTTGGAAACAGGAGACTAGGCTACTGGCAGACCTTCGTCCATCAGCTGACCTGGTCAGCCAACATTCAGTTGGCTCAGCACCAAGCCAGGCACCAAGGGCCATAGCAGTTTACATCTCAAACCTTAAGACACGAGTTCCAACCTTCGCTGAACGCTGGAATCCCATGGTGAGTGTAGAAACTACTGGTGTCTGGCTCCCAATCCAGAGAACCATACCGAGTTGGTGTGGGGTGGCCCAGGCAGCAAGGCTATGAACAGCTCCCCTGGTGACTCTAGAGCAGGCATGTCCAGCCTGAGGCCCAGGATGACTTTAAATGTGGCCCAACACAAATTTTAAAGCATTATGATGGGGAAGCTTGGATAGTTCAGTAGGTTGGGTACTTGTCTTGTGGTCCTGGGGATCTGAGGATCGAATCCTGGCTCCGGCCCATATACTGAATTGGGGCGTGTTTCCCATGCAGGGGGCCCCTGGCCCAGTTCCCACCTTCACAGAGGCCACATGTCGAAAACTAATGACATACAACTATGGAGACTGCTCTGGGCCCTCCCCTTTCTCTCTGTCAAAAAAAGAACCAATAAAATTAATCTTTTTTTTTAATTATAAAATTTTTTTTGCAAACTTTTTTTTTTTAATCTCATCAGCTATTGTTAGTGTATTTTATGTGTGGCTCAAGACAATTCTTCCAGTGTGGCCCAAGGGAAGCCAAAAGGTTGGATACCCCTGCTTTAATATATTGTAAAGCTCAAAAGCACCAGTGTCAAGACAAAGACCCTGAGGGTCAATCAAGGTCCCTAAAGTGGAATGCAACTACTCTGACAGCCCAGGAAGTCATCAGCCCGGCAACAGGAGAGGCTTGGGGTAAGAGGCAGGGTCTGAATTACGTCATCCACCGGAGGTCTGTCTGGGAAGAGGTGAAGGGGCGGACAGAAGGGGCTTCACTCTACTCGAGGGCCTGGGAGCGCAGCCCCTGCCCTACTCCCGCAGGGCCCTCAGCCTTGGCCTACAGCAGCCGCCTGGACCACAGATTGGCCGCCTCCTCAACTCCAGGCGACAGGTAGGCCTGCAGCAGGGACATTTACCCAGCAAAGGGGCAACTGCAAGACAGGGCACAGGCCTCGCGGCTGCCCATTCCTGGGGGTGTGGTCGGGTAACAGGAGCCCGGATTCTGGCTCCGCCCCCGCTGCCGAAAACAGACTCAAGGCCCCCCGCGGGGGTGCGGCTTGGCCTTTCTAGTTGCCATGGAGACGCGGCCGCTCCTCCACCTCCAGGCTCACTAGGGGAAGGAGGCAGAGACGTTGGCCGCCTGGAGAAGCCCAGGCTCCAAAACCTGAGACAATGGAACCCTAGGTCTTGGGCATGGGCCGCAGGGGCAGAAGCGGCAGGGGAGCGGATGGGGACCTGCCAGCAGGCCCTGGGCAGAGAAGGGAGGACAGCTGCATAAGCATCCAGGCTCAGGGACTGATGAAAACCGCTAGGATCTGCACTGTTTTACAGGGTACACAGCAAGCCCGCAGCGGAACCTCGCTTCATCCTCACAGCCCAGGGAGGCTGTCAGAGTCGATAGCATCCCTTCATTTTACACAGGGTACAACTGAGGCTCAAAGAGGTTCTGGGTCTGGTCCACGGCCACTTGGCTAATAAACAACTGAGCCACAACTCGCTCTTTGGACCAAATCCATTGCTTTTTGTACTTTGACATAATCTCCCATTCAGGCAGCAAACCTAAAATTCCTAATGACTGTAGGAAAGGCAGTTAGGTCCACCAAACACGCGGGAGCACTGGTACAGAAGAATGGCCAGATGACCTCACCAAAATGGAGGGAAGTTTCCTTCCTAGGTAAATGAGCCATTCAACAAACATCTTATGTGCCAGATGCAGTGACAGTGACAGACCCCAAGCAGGACTCAGCACCCCCATGGCTCTACTGCGAGTAGCCCAGCAGCCAATCCAGGGGCTACAATGAGTTAAGGCCCAGGACAGAAGTCAGACTGATGTGAGTTCTGGGCCCAGCTCCGCATGCCTTACACAAGCTGCTCCTTTTCTAGGAGCCTTCCCTTTCTCACTGCAATTGGAGTGACACAGCTGCCCTGTCCCTCCCACAGGGCTGCTGTGAAGAGCAATGAGAGACACCAAGTAAGAGAGCACTCCACACACAGCACAGCATTCCATGAAGCAAACAAGCAAAAAAATCCTCTACAGACAGCCGTGTTCAGTCTTTTCACTTTGCTACATCCTGGCTTCCCCACTAGGTGGCAGGAGTGTGGAGAGCTCAGCCGCCCTCTTCTATTTATTTGGTTCCCATTATCCGTGGCCCTCTAGACCGGATTCACCCAGAACCAGATGCTTGATAACTGCCAACTGGCGGATACAAGCCCCTAAACTCCGCCTAATCGCTCCCATAGCAACCAAGTCAGTTATTTAGGGTCTGGGGCCAGGAGGTCACTGACAAATTCTATAGGAGTTCTAACCCTTGTTAGAGCGAACAGCTTTAACTTGCTCCCTCCTTCCCCTCGGAAGCGCCACGAATTGATAACAAGTAATGATCCTTGATTGATTTGATTGGAGGCTCTTCTCTTCCTCCCTTCCTCTACATGCTGGTGGAGAATGCTGTTAGGTCCCAAAGAAGCTGAAGGGGGGGAGTGGTCAGGAGGTGAAGAGGGGGAGAATCAAAGGATGTTAGGACAGTGACCTTCAAATTGAATCCAATCCCACTTCTCAGCCACCTGAGATGGCTTCCCCAGAGTCCCTCTCCCATCTACGGTTTCATGAGTCCTTAGGGCATTTATGAAAAATTAAATGACTCTTAATCTAGCGCTGAGAGGTGGGAAGGGCCAGTTCAAAGAACAGATAGTTAAGATCAGAGAGGTCAGTGACTCTCAGAGTGGCCTTGCCTGTTGGTGGCAGCCAGGATCAGACAGAATCTATGAGCCCTGCCTTCCACGCTGGGGGCTGGCTCCGTTCAACCCCAGAGCCAAGCGGCTCCAGGCTCCCTCCCCTCTCCACCCAAGTCAGCCAAGGCATTTCCAACTTGCACAGGCGTGCACACCCTCACAATACACCCCCAGAACCCCTGACCTCCTCCCACAGCTATCAGCAAGCCGACTCACGGCATTCAGATTCAAGCTGCTGACTCCACACAGGAGTCTCCCTGGACCCTAAAAATAATTCTACTCTTGAACAGGGCCGCAAGAGGGCACCTCAAGACTCATGTCCCTCTCTCCTTCCCTCAGCTCCTAAGAGTTATCAATCAGTTCTGCCTCTTCCAGCTTCCTTTGGTCACCTCCTGAGAGGCAATGAGAGGACCTACCCAAGTCCGTGGACTCTTCCCAAAATATCCTTTCCTCAGGGGTGATGCAAAGCCAGGTGAGGGCTGAGCTGGGGAAAGGCAACGTGGTTCACCCAGCCAGCTTGTTTCTGCTCTTTGCTCACATGCACACACATACCCATGCACACAGGTAACACACAGGCACATACACGGACACCCCCCACCCCCACCCCATTAAGGCCCCTGCACCTTCTGACTCCCACTGCTCTGGTCAGCCTTCATGCACAATTCTCCATTCTCCTTCTTCCCCTGATGCAGTGACCTTGGACGCCATGCGTTCCAGATGGTGCAGCCTCCATTGGGCTGGGTCCCTGAGTGACCATATGGAGCAGAGGTCCCTGCCTACCTGTGATGGATAGGTGTGTGCACACAGTAAACCCTGCTGTGTTGAGTTATGGGGACTTCAAGACTAAGCTAGGGAAAGCTGGGATGGCTCAGCGGGTTAAGTGCTCGCTTTGAAGCCCCAAGGACTGAGGATCGAATCCCGGCTCCGGCCCAGGCGGACCCACATGCTGAACTGGGGTGTGCTTCCCGAATGCAGTGAGGCCCCCAGTTCAGTTAAAAACAAAAAACAAAAAACAAAAACAAACAAACAAAAAAAAGACTAAGCTGGTTCCACAGTATAATAACCAGCCTAGCCTAACACACCCCCAACTCCGTGTAAGGTCAGCCAGCCAGCCCAGGTCTCAGAAAAGCTCCACAGGTACGTGCCAAGGCAGGACAGCCCCTTTCTCTAATATCACCCAGGACGGGCTCATGGTGAACCACAGCCCCCGTCCTGTTGGGGAGAAAGCCAGGAACCCAGCACAGAGGGGAAGAAAGTCTGGAATGTCCTCAGCCTAGTATTCTGGTAGAAGCTAGCACCAGAGGGCCAAGCCTTCCCCACCAACTTGATGACCTACCCTCTCTCCCAGGGCTGGGTCAGTGGGCCCATCCCTGACCAAGCTCCAAGGATGGCTGATTGCTGATGTGTGAAGTACGCCCAAAAGGAGATGGGGAAACACCCATGTTCATTTCAGTGTTACTCACAATAGCCAAAAGGTGGAAGCACTCAACGTGTCCACTGATGGGTGGGTACACAAAATGTGGTCTCAACATACTAGGGGATACTATTCAACCTTAACTGGGAAGGAAATTCTGACAGGTGCTACAGTACAGATGAGCCTTGAGGATACTACGCTATGTAATATAAGCAGTCAGAAAAAGATTGTATGTTCCCCTTACATGATGTGCTTAGAATAGTAAAATTCACAGCGACAGGAAGCAGAATCGTAGCTGCCAGGGGGCCGAGAGTGGTGTTAGTGTTTCACAGGTGCAGAGTTTCAGTTTTGCAAGATAAAAAGTGTTTTGGAGACGGATGGTGGTGATGGTTGCACAACAATGTGAATATACTTAATGCCAACGAACTGCATACAAATGATGACAACAGTAATTCTGTTAGATGTATTCTATCACAATTAAAAAAACAGAACAAAATATAACAACCACCAAAAATAAATGAAGGCCAGGAAGGAGCAATACCAGAGACAGAAACTCTTTCATGGCAGTGAACAGGAGGTAAGTGGTCTAAACCAGGCCCGGAGCCCACTCAGCTTCCAAAGAGGGCTTTGGAGTCACCTTCTGAGTTACAAAGGCAGGTTTCACTTCCACAGTTCAATGCTGTTTTGTTGCCAACTTCCTGGCACAAGATGAGCCTGGCTCTGCCTTAGGCAGGGGCTGCCAGGCATTTTGTCTCCAATTCCAATACTCCTTCCCCTGTCTAGCAGCACCTGGGCACCCGCTACAGAGTTCAACCTGCCCCACACCTAGTCAGTGCCAACGGCAATGTCTCGGGAGCATGTAGAACAACCCCAGGGATCATGGCTGGCAAGGAAACTTCCCCCAGGTCACCATTTCCCCTGGCTCTGCCCTGCCCGTCTGCCATCGTCTAAGTTTTCCGTCAGATCCACACAGCTCCATCTTCTCACCTGGCTGCGGGATGCCAGCCGAGCCTCCCACTGGAAGGCAGCATCCTTCAAGAATCAAGCTCAGGACCAGACACGGCCCAGGGGCTGACCAGGGATGGTGGGTAGAAAGGAAAAAGAATGTTTCAACTTAGCCCTGAAAACAAGGGTGGCTGTAGACCACAGGCCAGAGAAGATGGCTAAGAGACAGGCACTAGGGCCCACAGGGCCAGAGGGACTGACCTGCCCCAAGTGTGCACACTGGCACCATCTGTGTGCGAGCAGACTGGCAGGATGAGGCCAGAGCAGTGGCAGCCAAGGCTGGTTCCCTCTCCTCCCAGGGGAGCGCCTGGAAACGTCCTTTCCATGCTGGGATGTGTGAGCATGAGAGAGAAGGGGTACAGTCCTCACAAAGCCCGGGGCTTGGCTGATATCAACAGGCTACACGCACAGGATCTGTGGGCAGGCAAGTGGGCACGTAAGTGGGCACATCCCAGTCTCCCAGGAAAATGAAATCAGGGTTTTGAGTTGGGGAAGAGAAGTCACAGGGTCTGGCGGTGTCCTCTGTGAGCCAGGCTACCCAAATTCAAATCCCAGTTTTAGCTGTGTGATCTTGGGTAGCTTGCTTAACCTCTCTGGGCTCTAGCTTCCGCTTTTATAAAACAAAATAATAATAATAACACTATCTCATAGAGCTTTTGTGACAGTTAAACAAGTTTGTTACTTTAAGCAAAGGCACTAAGAACAGTGTCTTTAGTAAGTAATGTTAGTGGTTGTTACAGTTGATGGTATTTATTATTATTATTATTATACCTCCCCACAATCCTGGCCCTGGGAAAGACACTGAAGGAAGCCCAGTCTGTTTGATGTCTTCTCGGGGGCTGCTCACAGCTGCACATTGTGTGGGTAGCACACCAAAAGGGGCACAAGAGAGCGGCCCCCACACATGGCAGCCATGCTCTCACCTTCACTGCTTGCTCCTCCTGGGGCCGCTGTGCACTCTTGGCCTGAGATCTGAGCTCCTGCCTGGTAGCCCGGGGCCCTTCCACAGGGTTAGCCAGGCAGCAGCAATGTCCTCCACAGCTCTATACCAGAAGGGCAGAGCACTCAGCCTCCTGGGTCCCAGGGAGTCAGGAAGGGAAGGAGGGAGGAGCACTCACACACACAGGCACAGGTCTCCCTGGGCGCCCGCCAAGGCACAGGGCATAGCCACCAGCAACCAGAAGGTCACAGGTGCAGCCTCGAGCCTTCCCTCACATTGCTGGTATATTGGTGTGTGCTCATGTATGTATGAGAGCCGTGCAAGCTAACTTGTTATCATCTTTCTTAAAGGTAAGAGCAGAGACAGTGGAATATTTTGGTCAAGATCTCGTGCTCTGGAGCCAGGCTGCGTGGGCTGGAATTCCAGCTCTACCTCTTACCAGATGTGTGCCATTGGGCAAGTCACATAACCTCTCTGTGCCTCTGTTTCATTTTCAAAACGGAATATTTGCACCCACACGACCGTCCCAGGGTTTCTGTGAGGATGACATGAGTAATTACAACTCAAGTGTACTCGAGAGTGCTAACATGCCTAAGATGAACAACTGTTACGATGCCCCATCAGCTCAGCAAGTCAGATCTTACGACTGCCAGGCTCTGACAGAGGCCCTCATTCTCAACTGTTTCTACATCTTACCCTGGACCAGTTCACCAAACCCCTCCCTGCCGAGAACTCACCTGACAATTAGTCCTCACGCCTGGAGGGCTCCAGGCAGAAATCTCCAGCTCACTCTGTACCATGGGCTTTGTCAATGCCCTGCCCTGACCTCACTCACCAACTGCTTCCTCTGTTCCCCTGTCCACAGGTCATGCCCACATCTCTCGCTTTCCTTCAGAAATCAGAAGCGCTCCAGCCAGCCATTTCCCATGTACAACCTGTGCTTTTCTCTGGGGAGAGACTACCACGGTGTTTCCACCAGAAGATGTGCACGGGCTATGTTACTTTATTGGACAAGCACTGTTGGTTCTAGGGGGCATGTGGAATCCAAAAGAACACTGCGTGTAAAGCCCAAAGATGTAGGTTTAGCTCTTTGGGCACGTCACTTAAACTCTCTAGGTCCCCGAGTTTGCTCCTCTGCAGCACGACCTGGTCTCCGGTATGAAGGTAAGGAGGCGATCAGACGACGACGAGGTAGTGTCTCGTGCTGCCTGGCAGCCAGCAGGTGCTCCACGCAACTGGAACATGGGCTTTGTATGAATATTAATACAGTACCTCCCTTCCCATCACAGGCAAAATGTGACAGAAGAGATCTGATCCGAGGTACTGTGCTGGCTTCGCCAAGCAGTCTGTTATCTTTAGCAAGGTGATCTGTGTCAGGTGGTTTAGGAAAAAACTGGGTAGGTTTTTTTAGCTGGGATTGAGAGCAGCCCTCTGGTCTCCAGGCACGCTCAGCCTGGTCAAGGGGGGCTTTGGGAGCAGCTGCCCGTCACGCCCACCTAAGCAGGTGACACGGCTCCCCATGGATGGACTGGGAATATAGGCTCACGAATCCATGTGCCCATCACATGGCAGTATCACTAGGCAGAAAAACCACACCCTGTGACTAACATCCTTCTCACAGGTTTGAAGCCTAGTGGTCACCATAGCAACAGGCTCCTGCTCCAGCCTGCCAGGTGGGGCTGATGCAATTCCCAGACAGGGAGCAACTCCAACTCTGCTCACACAGCTCTGCTCCCACTCTTGGGCGGGTGACTGGGGAGAACAAATGAAGAGGGAGGAGATGGGCACACACCCTACAGAATCTCTGATCAGAGGGCTGCGTCCAAGGGGTGTGAGCCTGAAGAGAGCAGTGGGTTCCCCTCCCAGGTCCCTAACATGGTGTCACTGCAGTGGCGGCCACTACTGGGAGATTCATCTCCAAGGTCTTCGGAGATCTGGAGGAGGGGGAGATAGACTGTACCATGGGCCTCCCTGCTACCAGGTGACCTCTTACCAGCCCTCTGAGCAGCACCCCACCAGCTGAGCACCCCCAATTCTCCCAGCCTACAGGCAGCCCAGCTCTTCAGGATTCAACAGGTGCAGCATTACTGGTCTCTGCTCAGTTGTGTCTCCACCATAGTTGTGTTAAAGCACTCATCAATCCAGAACTCCCCTTGAGCTAAAATGTCCCCAGGATACCACTGTGGCCGATCCTCCCAACTCTCTACCCCACTCCACCTCGGGCTGCCTTGGGGCATCTTTCTCACTGGCTGGAGTCAATGTGACACAACCATCCTACACTGAGGACATACCAGCCAAGAGCCACCCAGCCTCTTAAAGCATCTAAGTCCCCTAACCTCATGGGAAGAGCACTCTGCAAGGAGGGAGTTCAAGCCCCCTACTCACACCCACCACCCCACACACCACATACCCACCACACACAAATATACACACACTCCTACCCTCTACCCACCACACACACACACATACTCCCACCCACCATACACACACCTACCACTCACCCACCCACACTCACCTACCACACATACTCACCCAGCACCACACACCCACTCCCATCCACAACCCACCACACACACTCACCCACCATACACACACACACCACACACCCCCATCACCCACCACACACTCACCCACCTGCCACACACAGACACTCCCATCACTCACTCACTCACCACCCACCACACACACAAGACAGGGAAGAAAGCCGTGTTGGGAAGAGAGCGGGGCAGAGCTGGCGGGCCTCTGCGGCCTCCGGGCGCCTACCCATGGATGCAGGGCTCTCCCTCCCACGGCTGTTGTCCTGGTGAAGATGCCTCTAGTGCCAGGAAAGCTCCCCGCCAGCAGGTCCCATGCCCTTCTCCACCCAACAGCCACTTCTGGCCTGCGCTCCCTCCTACCTGGCCCGCATCAGGGGCATCCACCCAATCAGGAACTGGGCCACAGCACAAACAGGCCCAGCTCTGGGAGAGGCACTGGCGTGCGGGTGCAGGGAGGGCAGCATGCCTCCGCAGCACCTCCCGTGGGCCCTCCCCGTGGCCACCCTGATGGGCCCCTGTGACGGTCGCCAGGGGCCGCTCGCTAGGGAGATGGCGTTCAGCTGTGGGGTGTCTCAGGAACATGCCCTGCGGGAGCCTCGGGGACTTTAGAAACGGTAACTATTAGAGATGCAGGTGGCTACCCAGATCTATTGGTCAATGTGTAGCTTTGAGAGTCCAGAAATAAACTGATGTCCACAAGGTCAATTGATGTTCCACAAGGGTCCAAGATCAAAAGTTTTTCTAACAAACGGTGCTGGGACAACAGGATAGCCACCTACAAAAGAATGAAATTGGACCCTCACATCACATCCTGTACAAAAATTAACTCAAGTGGACAGAAGACCTAAATGTAAGAGCTAAAACTATAACACCCTTAAGAAGAAAACACAGAGGTAAAGCTCCTGACCTTGGGTTTGGCCAAGGATTCTTAGATCCAACACCAAAAGCACAAGCAACAAAAGAAAACATAGTTACATGGACATCATCAAAATGAAAGACTTTTGTGCTTCAGAGGTTACCACCAAGAAAGTGAAAAGACAACCCACGGAATAGAAGATATTTGCAAATGATATGTCTAAGAAGGGATTCCTAACTAGACTGCATAAAGAAATCTTGTAAGTCAACAATAAAAAAAAGACACATTGGGGAAGCCGGGATGGCTCAGCGGGTTGAATGCTAGCTTTGCTGCCCTGGGGACCGAGGATTGAGTCCCAGCCCTGGCCCATGCGGACCCATATGCTGAACTGGGATGTGTTTCCCAGGCCAGAGGCCCCTGGTACAGTTCCCACCCTGCCTGGCCCCTGCCCACCTGTGTGGAACGAAACCATGTTGAAAACTGATGATGTTAAATTACAACTATGGAGACTGCTCTGTGTCCTCCCCCTTTTCTCTGTCTGTCTCTGTCAAAAACAATAAAATAAATCTTAAAAACAAAACAAAACCCACGAAAAACACTAAAGAACAGAGGAAGGATCTGAATAGTTATTTCTCAGGAGGTAAAAGGTGGCTCCCTTTCATTCAGTACAGACACATGATGTGCACCTACTACGCGCCAGGCACTGCGCTGGGCAACAGGGACACAGTGGGAGGAAAAGCAGACGGGCCCCGCTCGCGTGTGGCTTACATCCATGCACAGACAGAACACATCCACGATGGGCCTGGTACGTGCAGTAACTCAATCCTCACAAGATGGTAGGTACTCTGAGAACCCTCATTTTGCAGATGAGGAAACGGAGGCACAGAGAGGTTAAGAAACTAGCTCAAGATTTCTCAGCCAGTCAATGGTAGGTCCCAGAGTCACACCGAAGGCCATTTTCTCCAGGGTTCCTGTTCTAAACAATTATGTGATATTGGGCATTATCCTAAAGCGATACATTCTCCTGGGAGGCAGAGAGGGCTGCTGGAGGGAGGTGATGGTGACCTGGGTTTGAAAGTCTTCACCAGGCGAGCAATAGGGAAGTTGATGGGCAGAGGCACAGAGGTAGGAGCCAACAGAGTTCAGGAAACACCGAGGGGGCCGGTGGTGCTGAAGCAGAAAGTACAAGTGCAAGGTGAGGGGTGGGCAGAGTGACATGCCTGGAGATGGCCATGGGAGGTAGCGGGACTCCTCCCTCCAGGATGGCCATGGGGAGCCCTGGAAGGGTTTCAAGCAGGAGGGAGGCCTGACCAGACTTTGGTTTGAAGACGCCCTCTGGCGGCTGGGAGGAGATGCCAAGGGAAGACAGGTGGGCTGGCTGACCAGCTGGGGAGGGCTGGAGAGAGGTGATGACTCAGGTGGGGGGTGGGGAATGGTCATCAGTGCCGGGGGGGACATACCATACCCCCTCCTCCTCACTGTATCCACATCTATAACAATGGGGTGAGCCCCAGCATCTGCTGGCCATCAAGGGACAGGAGAAGAGGGGCTCACTGTGGGGGTAGTGCACGCCGCATGCCTGGAGGACCCCCAGGCAAGGCTCCAATGTGATAGTCAGCGAGGACGACGAGAGCTCCATGGGGATCTGAGTTAAGTCACCCAGCCCCAGCAGCCTACACGGGAGGGAATGCGAGTGCTCTAAGGTACCCCCACCTTGTGAGGGGAGAGCTCTGGCTGCAGGGGGCTCACGGGTGCAGCAGTTCTGGGAAATGAGCTTCTGCTGAGGGGCACAGGGGCCAGGTGGCCGCTCCCGTCACGTGGGGTAGCTGAGTCCTGGGAGAAAAGCAAACTCTTTTCATGAAAATAAAGAGCCATCACCTCCTGAGTTTCTGGCTGGGTCACCAGAAGAAGGTGAAGCCAGATGCAGTATTGCAAGCTTTATGTGCACAAAGAGGACGAACTTATATAATTCTCTTAACAGCTGTGTGGTGAGTTCTACTATTGCCCCCATTTTGTAGATGAGTAAGCGGAGGTGAGGAAAGGTTAACTAACTTGCAGGGCTATTTAATGGTAAAGCAGGGATCTGAATACAAGTAACCTGAGTCCAGAACCAGCTCTTCTATTCACCTCTAACCTCATTATTGAGGTTTTGACCTCTTCCCAATATAGCCATTGTGTCCAGGGATACTAGAAAATAATTAAATTTCAGGCTCTGATGGACAGTAAGTAATAACAGCCCACACTTACACAATAAATTAATTCATTTTACCCTCATCCATGAGGGAGGTGCTATTAATATCCCCATTTTACAGATGAAGAAACTGAGACACCGAGAAGTCACGTGTCTTACCCAAGGTCTCACAGCTGCTGGGTGGTCAAGTTTGGAACCCAAGCAGTGTGTCCCAGACATGAACCTCTCCCTTGCTACCTGACTACCTCAGTAATGCTACAGCGCACTTCTAATGTGTCCAAGGGTCCGGTTTCTCAGGCCATAGCCCAGGAGAGGCAGCAATTATAATACAAGGGCAAGGACACAGCTAGAACATGCCCAGCAAGAGTAGGGAGAAGCAACAGTGAAGATAGGCGGAAGGATGAGAACCAGAAGGCACAGTGGTCTGTGGGCAGACAGCCCTAGGGAGAGCCTGCCTGCAGGGCATAGAATTGGGCTGCCGAGCCGGACACCTGAGGTTGACCTGTTAGTCGCTCACGCAGTCTGGCAGGTCATCTTATGAATGAATTGAAAAGGAGCATGTCACATACCAAGGGTAGGTATTGTTTTATGAAGCTTGTTTCAGATATATGCACATATACATATGCATACATATATGATGCGAGGCTGTGTTGCATTGTAAAATTATGTTCTGACTATGAATTTTATCCAAAAATGTAGGAGTACCATTATTTCTACTAAAAAAGCTATAGTTTATTCCTGTCATGGAATTCGATGCAGCCTTGACAACAAATAATCTCTAGAGCTTTGTAGGCAAAAACACCTACAAATCTCAAAACCTTAATTTTAAGCAGCAAAAGGCAAATTAGAAAGATACTTATACTATGGTTCTACTTATATAAATTATGAGCAAGACCACACAGTTATATTATTTAGAAATGCATACCTAGGTCGTAAAACTCTAAATAGGAGGAAATAATTACTGTATTTTCCGGCGTATAAGACGACCAGGCATATAAGACGACCCCCTAATTTTACAGTTAAAACACAGGTTTAGGCCTATATTCGCTGTATAAGACTACAGCCTCGGAAGTGAGGGGTAGTCTTATACAGCGAATATAGGCCTAAACCTATGTTTTAACTGTAAAATTAGGGGGTCGTCTTATACGCCCGGTCGTCTTATACGCCGGAAAATACGGTAATACAAACTCTGGAGAGAAGTTGCATCTGTCTGCAATGGGGGGCAGAGAGGGTGAGTGTGACTGATGGGTTGACTTGCAACCCCCCCCAAAAAAGAGATGATGGAGTCTTAACCTCCAGTTCCTCAGAATGTGACTTATTTGGATATATGGTCTTTACTGAGGTAGTCCAGTTAAAATTAGGTCATTCTGGTGAGTCCTAATTCAACACGACTGCTTTCTTTATACAAAGTAGAAATTTGGATGCAGAGACACGGGGTAAATGCTGTGTGAAAAGGCAAAGATCGAGGTGATGTAACCACAAAGCAAAAAATGTCCAAGATTGCCAGCAAACCACCAGAAGCTGGGAGAGCGATCTGGAACAGATGGCCCCTCAGGGCCGCAGGAGAAACCAAGCTGACACCTTGATCTTGGACTTCTGGGGTGCAGAACTGTGAGATGACAGATCCCTGCTGAAGCACCCAGGCTGCGTGCTCTCATTCGCAAACAAATACAGTGGGACATACAGTGGTCTCCTTAAAGCTTAGTGAAGGGCAAATGGATGTCGGTCTTGTAAGTCTTTATTAAACTGAATCCAGACATTTCATATGCTCTTTTGTATAAGATGCATTTCATATACAGAAACAGAAGTAACGGGCTAGGGGTAGTCCAGCCATTAATTTTACAGTTGAGGGCACTGGGGACCCACTGAAGGTCACATGCCAGGGGTGTGGCTGAGCTAGAACAAGAGCCCCAGTCTCCCGCCTCCCAGGTCAGTGAAAGCCACCTACATAGTCACAGCCCAGGATTACGTAGAAAAGGCTAAATTCTGTTCAGAGCCCAGGGAACCTGGAGCCCATGGCCCTCTGGGAAGCAAGAGAGACTCTTTAGTGCCAGGGCCCACGGCAGGGTGGTGAAGCCAATGGCCACTTCTCTGAAGAATGTCTTGAAATGAATCAAGGGGAAAGCCGGGACGGCTCAGCGGGTTGAGCGCTCGCTTTGAGGCCATGAGGACCGAGGATCGAA
Source organism: Craseonycteris thonglongyai (assembly GCA_004027555.1). Taxonomy (NCBI): domain Eukaryota; kingdom Metazoa; phylum Chordata; class Mammalia; order Chiroptera; family Craseonycteridae; genus Craseonycteris; species Craseonycteris thonglongyai. Next base: position 92,112 of record PVKE010001822.1, read on the forward strand.
TCCCGGCTCCGGCCCAGGCAGGACCCACATGCTGAACTGGGGAGTTCCCACAGTTCGGTTCTCTAACTGTCTCTGTCTCTGTCTCTCTCTCTATCTGTCAAAAGTAAAATAGAAATAAATATGCACTGAAG